>VWZZ01007934.1:441891-466674 GCA_013399095.1 Psophia crepitans | reverse complement strand
TCCGGGTTTACCACCCCGCATCCGGCAGGAAAAAGCAGATTCTAGCCTCTCCCTGGTAAAACCCCAGGATCTGGCATCATCGTCCCTCCCCCACAGAAGGCACCAGCATCCTCCTCTAAAATCAAGATCAGGCATCTACTCCCTGGCCCCCGTCCTCCCCCAGATCACCACAGGTGGGCTTCTTCTGCAAAGGCCTCACAAGAAGGGCAGGGTAACAGCCTGCGATGGGATGCCCATTCCTGCAGCTTCACATGGTCCCACTGGCAGCAGGCACAGGTTCACAGGAAGGACCACAGTCAGTGCCCCATCTCTGCACGTCCACTCAGCCACCAGACTTGCTTAACCTCACCACAGATCCCCTTGTGCAAAGCCATTCCCTTTGTCCACATCTCCCCAAAGTCCAACCTGCTCTCTTCAGGTTTTGAAGCCCAAATTCAGCTTACTTCATGCACTGAAACTCCAGTATGATATGGTCACCAAGCTGGGCAGAGGCCAGGCTCCCAGCATAGGAAGTCCAGGTCCAGATGTGCTGATCCAAATCAGCTCTTTAACACACCCTATTGGTTGTGGTCCAGCATTACCATTTTCCCACATACACCATGGCTGACTTCTGCCCTAAGGAATATTTCATCCTGGCACAGCTTCACAAGACTCAGGAGAAGACATGTAGGCTGCAGAAGCCTGAGATAAGGCAGAGGTACCTGCCCCACATGATAGTTCTCCATGGAAAAGGGTCCTTGTAGTGCAATGGGAACACCAGCAACTAAACAAAATCAAACCCAGGACCATCAACAGCTTACTGCAGTGAATTTTCTATCCCTTACAACCCAATAAGTCATAGTTGGACTTGATGATCTCAGAGGTCCTTTCCAACTTTAGTGATTCTATGATTCTACGGATGATCTGTGAACTGCACACTTCCGTGTGTCACTGTGAGTAAACAGTGCTTTAGGACAAGGCTTTTTGTATGCAAATAAAATTGCCAGCACAGATGAGCTGCTTCTTTCTACACAAAGTACCTTGTCACAAAACTGTTCCTAGGGAAGCAGCAAAATGGTTGCCCAAAGTTTCATGGTGTGCAGGAACCACGCAGGGCTGTGTTTCAGTTCCCTCTCTTGTGAAGGGCAGCAGTTGGAAAGCCAGTCCTACCACTTTATTATTGGTAGCCTGTTCCCAAATTTCATATTTAAATAGAAAAAATAATAATCAACGTAACCTTCCAGAGTGCATTTCCCAAATCCCATCCTGTTGTTCCTCTCCTTATGCCTCAGGAGAATCCCAACAACTAACAATGAACAACAGGAGCGTTGAGATTAAAACTGCTGCAGCTTGCTCTCCAAATACTACCATGGATGTTAAGAGAAGAGCCAGCATGGAGCAGCCCTACATTTTTCTGAACAGTATGTTTCCTGTGACCCATATTCTCTCCGACGCATGGCTAAGAGGGAAGTCATCTCTGCAAGGCAGGCTGAAAGCTAAAGCTGGGTTAAATAATGGAAAAACAGATCTGCAAGTATGTCAGTGAATAAATTACTCAATTCAGCGAGGGGCCATTCTATTCATTATTTGTGAACACTTGTAAGATCATTAGTGTTCTTTAATAGGGTAGCCAATTACAAATGTGCCTGGCACTAATGTACAAAGTGCATTATTATAGATCCAGCGACGCAGTCCAAAAGCAGGAAATATCCCCCTCCACAAAAAGGCCAACAACAAACAGAGGAAGCAATTTTCAATTAACAAAATCAAGATTACTAATAGTCTGTGAGCCCTGAAGAAGAATCTAAATTCATCACACTCCTCTTTGCCTAATTAGTTGGTCATTTGCGGTGTCACACTGCAGCACAGCTTTGGGTATCATTTATCTCCAAGACCACCAAAAAACAGGAGTGGTTCAAGGGAGAGGATGGGACTTCATCCTTTCCAAGCTGTGGAGGGGCTGAGGAAAGACATGGTATGGTTGTAGCAGCTGTCAGGGCTTGTTCCTTCACTTCAGAGGGAGATAAAAGCTCAAAGACAAGCAAGTCCTTGTGAACAAGTAGCACCAAGAAGGGTCTCCTTACGAACAGAGCAGTCCTTGGTACATGGAAAAGGCCTGAAACTGCAGGTGAAGACCTGCTCTAGCCTCGCCCCTTCATTCTCTTCACCTTGGGCTCTTGGGGCATCTCTAACTCCTTCTCTACAGATAATATTTCATGGGTCGGCACTGCGAGCTGTAGTCATGTGTTCAGAAGCAGCATGGCTGAGTGGAGAGGGCTTTGCCACAGGTGGCAGAAGAGCAGGTCTGTGGTCCCTCCACCAAATCACTCTGAGACCCAGAGCTCATCACTTCCCATGCTCCTCCCCCACTCCCCAGCTTGGCAGCTCCCAGGAGCTCTCCCTCGATCCAGCCTGCACGGTGCCTAGCAAGTTGCAGCACTGACAGAAACAGCGATCTCTTGGGAATAACTCGAATATAAACACCGATTCAAGATGCTATGTCCTGCCAGAGCCTGCAGCAGGTAATTTTGAAGATGGAGTTGGTTGTGTTGCTACTTCTGCTGGAGGACAGAAGAAAAGACACAGCCGCTAACACTTGGTAAATTAATGAGGTATATAAATGCAGTACTGGGAAGGTGCTTTTATCTCATCCAAGGACATTGTGTCTCCACAAACAAACAGAATTACTGAGTCGGTTCTTTGCTTTCAACACTACTGACGGCTTTAAAACACAAATACTGAGGCAGATAGCTTAGACCCTGAAGGTAAGATGAATTCTATCAAACTACGTTAAGATACAGAAAGTCCATGATCTGTCCCTTGGCAATTTTTGAGACATAGTAAGAAATGACTGGTGTGAAATATGTAGAATGACTTCAGGGATACATTTCTGTTGGAAACACTGAACCAGAGCCCTTCCTCCATGCCCACCCAGCTGGTGGTTTGCGTGAACTGTGCTACCCGTAGCCTGGGTTTTGTCACTCACAGCTTTGCTCCAGAGCTATTTTCAAAACCTAAAGCAGATGGCTTCATCTCCCCTTGTACAGGATGCCACACCATCCAAGCAAACCGAACCTGTGAAGAGAAGAGGCATGAGAAGCTCAGTCTTTCTGCACCCACTGTCCACCCATACTCCTCCTCTGCTTCAGCTACCCCCCATCACCTCATCCTCTTCTCTGAGCAGCAAACAGCTCCCGGGACCCACGTTTATTGATTAGACAGTTCTTGTCTGCTTGGCTAATAGGGACTCTTTCCAACATACATCAAACCTTTCTTGGTTTTGAAACCAGGACCCCTGACCTAAGAGAAACGTTGGTACATTGAGCCTGGAAGGTGATGCTTCTCCAGTGTTTGAGACCACAGGGGAAACTGTTGTAAGAAAGAAATTCTTGTGCATGAATGGAGAAATCTGCAGATTTCCAAACGAGAAAGATGAGCACAACAAGGGATTGCATACTTCTGGCTAGAACATAAGCAAGCACTCAGCAAAGGCTTCATCATTTGGGATGGGGAGGTTGGGGCACAGCTGCAGAGAACTTGTAGGGGGCTGAAAGCAGCGTTTAGACCAGTGCATGGCAAACTGAACTGAAGGGAACTTGCTTATCACCAGTTATTTGAGCCGTAAGAAAGTGGGGCTTTGGTAAGAGACAGAAATTGGCTGAATAAACTTAAATTAGATTTGAGACGTGCCCTGTTTACGGGATCAAGGAAGGCACTAAAAGCACATTATAAATCTGGAGTTGCTAAGGTCACAGGATTAAGAGCAGGTACAGTAGTGTTATCTCACTGATCTGAAAATCTCCTTCCTGGAGCTACCCATGACTTGGCCCGAGTCTCCTGCTGCCACCTGAGGGGACGGTCACTCCAGCCCTTGAGGCTGCAACAACCAAGAGCAGAGATGAAGACACTGATGTGGAAGGACCACCTCAAGAGCAAGAGGACTTCAAATTGGGCACTGGGAACAAAGAACAAAAGCCTTTCTTGGCAGTCTCAAACACAATATCACTACTGATTTTTTTTTATTTTTTTTACCAGTCTAAAATGAAGATACACCAGATGGTTGTCCAGTTTCAATCAAACCTGACAGCCTCAAGGCTAATTACATTTGTGTCAATTTTCATGAAAACAAGAATCCCAGAGAGGCAGAGGCTGCCTAATGCCTCCTCCTTCCTCCTCCCAGGGGGATCCTGAAGTGTGAGCCCATCTTTATCAGACACCAGAGCAGCTGCCCACGAGGACATCACCCCTCCCAGCCACTAAAACGCTTCAATCAGAATTTGCAGCTAACACCCTGATAAAAAGCCAGGCTTCCTTCCTCCCGGTGCTGACAGAGCTACTTCTATTACATATTTACTGGATGCAAAATTTCTGTGCCACCATCCACCTTCCTCCCCTGTTCTTAGACAGCACCTACTTCATTGGAGGCTGCTCCAGCAAAAGCCAGGACAAATCACACCATATGAGATTGGCTTGAGCTGCAGCTGGAAACATCTGAATGCAAGATTAAGAGTCTCCCCAAGCTGCACAAATTAACCCAGAAAGGAGACTCATGCACTCCTTTCTCCACTAGAAAGTTTATGTTTCTCCTTTCTGAGAGTGATTAAAATCGCTGAAGTCTAAATATTCTTTCGTGCTTTGTAGGCCTAACTGTAAAGAAAACCAGTTACTGGAAGGAGCAGCTACTTGGCTGGGCATGTGGAACGAGAAGCAATGGGGAAAAGCAAGTTTAGAATGAATTCTCTTGAATTAAACTGGGTTACACTCAGAGTGTCCACAAATATGAAAATAAGCCCCTTGGTCATGCGGGGACTGGCACCCCTCCCCCTAGCACCTTGCAATCACCCTGCCCCCACCCTGCTCAGCCCCCCACAGCCCCTTCCCCTGGGAAATTGCCCACCAAGCAGGTCTCCTTCCCCAGCTACTCTCTGTGCTTCCTTCATTAGCCTCCAGCTCCGGCTCTTGCCCTAGCCTCCTTTGAGACCAATCGCAATTCCCTTTCTTCATTTATATTGTTACCTTGAAGGTATTTTTAGCCTGTGACCATGCTGCCCCTGAGCCTTCCTTTTCCCAGACTCTGTAAATTTAGCGCTCTCAGTCATTCCTCACATCTCCCTGTGCTCACGTTCTTCCTCTTGACCTCCTTGGTTTTCTGCCTTCTCCTGCACCTGTGAGGACCAAAGCCACACAACTCAAATCACTGTCACCTCTGTGGTCTTAGACCTCATTCCCCAAGACAAGGCTGCTCCAGGACCTCCTTCACCACAAGTTCCTTGAGGTGATCCCATCAGACATGTGGGTTGACTTAGAAACCTTCCCACCAGCAGTCCCCTTTCCAGTTTCTCCAAACCAGTGCTCTCTTCTTTACAACATGATGCTTTATAGCAATAAAACTGACCTGGCTCTGCATAGGAGCTCTTCCAGCCTGGCCAGGTCTCAGGAGCTTGGGGTCCAGCTCAGGACTGACTCTACTTCCAGTGAAGTGCCTCCTAGGACCATAACTGCATCCTGGCTGGGACCCAGTCCCACAAAGCTCTTTAGGTGCTTTGTTCCCATTCAAGCACCTGCCTCCCACCAGCTTCAAAGCTGAATTGAAACCTGCATGAATATTTAGGGACTGGAGGTTGTCAACAGAAAGAAAAAGCCCATACTGAAATAGCTAACAACTCTGACACATCTAGCTTATCTAAGAGATGAACAGTGCAGGAGCACACTGGCTTGATGTAGCCTTATTCTGCTGTAGGGAAAGTGGTGGTGGGGTTGAGGCCAACTAAAATAAATAGGCTCCAAATGGTCCCAGGTGTCCTGGGTTAGGAGGGGAGGGACCTTCCAGAGCTTGGCTCCACCTCACCTTGGTAGGTGCTGTGGGATGAAAGGAGGTTTGGGAGTGGGGCTGGACATCCTGGGACAGGAGGTGGGGTGGTTCAGCACTTGGGGAGCTGTGCTGGATCACAGAGGGTGTTTGGAAGAGATTAACCTGCCCCAGGGGTGGGGGCAGCCCTTGGGGAATAGCAGGGAAATAAGGTGCAATGCACAGGCTGGGAGGGTCCCTGCAAGCAGGGGGGGCAGCTATGGGCTCTGTGACTTTAGAGGTGCAACAGCTCCAAGCTTCCATAGGGAAAAAAGTAATTTTCTTTTTTGTTGCAAGCTATTTTTAATTTTTTTCTTGTTTTGGGTTTTTTTCTTGCTGAAATGTCAAAATCTCCAGGCTTGACAAACAAGACAACCACACTCAATCACTAAAATACTGGAAAGCTTTAAAGCTAATTATTTCATCTCTTTATTATGGAGAGATTAAAAAAAAAACCTTTCCAAATGTAAAAATCTGTTTTCCAGTTTTTGTGTAACTTCTCTTTTCAAAAATGTTAGAGAGGGAGGATTAGTTGTTGGCTTTAATTAAGAAGTAATTGTTTGTTGTCCATATTTCAGGTTAAAAAAAATGTATTCTCTTGGGAAATTGCCAGGCAGACCTGTCTGTCTCTGTGCTCCTGCCTCTGTCACAGCACACAATGTGTCATATGCAAAATAAAACTCTTGAAGTACCAAAATTCATAGTTTCTCTGTACCATGAGCTTTTGCTGCAAGGTTACATCAGTCTTTCAGCCTGGACACCTGGGAAATCAAGAGAACGTGAAGGTACAAGGGTTTATGATTTATTTATCTTTAACCTGAAGTCCTAAGCTGGTGTACGTGCATCTGCCTCTCTCATCTCTCCTTTAATAACTGCAGAGCTTATGGACAATTTTTATCTTAGTTCATTAAGGGCAGGAGGGAGGAGCGTTTCAGATTGCTGAAATGAAAATACGTGATTAGGGAGGGGACAGAAACCCTGAAATGGCCCCACTGAGGGAGATGCTGATGCACACACGCAACTGTACTGGATACCAGGGAACCCACCCAGGACTTTTCAAAACAAATCCATGGGAAACTGGACCCACTTGGTTCTGCTGCTCATGAAACTGTTTCTTTGCGGGCTCCTTTTGGGTCCCGTGTGGGGAGCACTGGCGAGGCAGTAAGCCTCTGCTAAACATCCCGGCGCCTGGCTATTTGACAAGGCAGGCAGGACTAAGCCGGACGGGCAGGCTCCCCTGGGCGAAGCTGATGCTGTGTCTGCAGGGTGACATTTCCTCACATCCAGCCACATTTTCATGCAGCCCCTGTTTAGTTCTTGCAACTTTTCCTTGCTCACACTGGGCCAAAAGGATGTTCTTGTCCTCTGGGCATCCAGATGCTCTGGTTGTGCCTGCAAAACACCTCATTCAGCATCTCCGTGTACTCGCCTGTGTGTGCAGTCAGCGGGCAGAGCAGGGGAGGGTGGTTTTAAAAATGAGCTGTGTTTGTAGCCTGACAGCGAGCTGGCGATGGCTCAGCTGCCCAGACCACCCTGCAAGAAGGACTTCACCTCCACATGGATGTGTGGTCAGCCTCAGCCACTCCACCCTGCGTCCTGCACTTTTCCCATGGTCCCTGTGGAGATCTATGGCCGGAGATGTCCTGAGGCACCAAAGCATATTGACCTGCAGCTGCACGCTTCCCTTGTAGCAATCGCTGTAATGGGAACTGCTCAGAGCATCCAAGATGCTGGTGCAGCTCCATTAATCACAACCGCCTCCCGTCTGGCCCGGGCTGGCCTCACTCATCACCGGGGTCCTTCAGGTCAATACTGGGGGAGAAGTGTCCTTGGAGGTGGTGCACATCAGAGAGGATTGTCCCATCATGCTGGCGTGTGAGTGGTGGTAAAGGCTGGCACAGGCAACGAACCCCCCGGTTCCCCCACCGCACACCAAAACACAGGCTCAGGAACCTGCAGCTTTTGCTGCACAACTGCTGTCACCACCCCATCATCTCCCCAGAGAGATGATATCTGGGGATCGTCCTCCCCTCTTTCCCCTTCTTGCAGCCCTATCCCAACAACCAGCCGCTTCCAGACTCATCGCTCCTAAGTGCTTGGCGGGCAGGCGCTCGCTGCGGCTGGCGAGGATCGCAGAAAGCATTCAGCAAATATAAGGCACGAGAACAGTGCCAGATGAGGGGCGATTAGAAATCATTTAGACTAGGCAAAACCAGGCCATCCTAAACGTGCAGGCAGCCTGACACACGGAAGGAGTGTTTGTGAATCGAGCTGAAATTAATTATTTGCAGATGCTGCAGTATCCCTCCGTAAAACGCCCGAGCTGTGGCTAAGTGATATCCAAGCACCCGGGGGCGGGCGGGCAGAAGGGGGTGTCTGAGAGCTTGGCCCTGGGCTGTGTTACAGCTCGGGTTTCTCCTTCACATCAGCAATATCTTTGCCCGGGGGGGAAGGCACAGGCCACGAGGAGGATGGGACACGGTGCATCGCCCTGGGCAGAGCCGCCGCTTTGTGCTCCCCTGGCTGCGAACGCACCTCAGGCTCACACCGAAAACGTGGATCTCAAATGGGAGGATGTGGAGGGAGGTGGTCAAAGGAAAGGAGTAAACCCTCCCAGGTTTGGTCCTGGACATGGTACAAAATGCTGGAGGAGGGCCTGGCTTGCTACCCCCTCCCTGAACTTGTACCTCTCTGGGGCAGGATTTGGCCGGTGGTGGCTGACGCACTTTGTGGAGGGGGCACCCAAGGCGGGCAGCCTGCCTGGTGACATGCTGCCTGTGCTGGGTCTCTGCGGGGACATGCCCAGGAAGACGAGGGGTTGCAGCTGATGCTTTACCTCGCCTCCAAGCACGGAAGGGCAGTAGGCAGCTCGAATTCACCCAGCTCAGCATCTGCAGCATGAACTTCAGTCACAGTCTTGCAAAAGCCTTATAAATTTTTTAGAGCAGCCCAAAGTGCCTGCTGAGTTGGCCAATCATCTCCAGTGGATTAAGGAAACTAACTTTAAATTATTAACAGTGCACCGCCAGACACAAGGCCTGTGGGGTGAAGGTGGGAAAGGAGAAGTTACTCATTCCTCCTTCTTCAGTAGATGTCACAAGAGCAGCCAGCAGCAGACTGGGGCCTGGTAGACATGTCCACTGACACCTTAGAGGATGGTCATGTTCACGGGGTTGTCCCTTCACCATCAGGAAATCCCAAGGAGGCATCAATGCTTTAGTGTGTGCAGGGTGTACTTACACTGGGAGATGATGCCGCTTTTGGAAATGGGATGCTGGTCCATATCCAGCCTCCTTCCCTCTTCTTCCAGGTCCACTGGTTTCTCAAACACCCTCTTGAAGAGCTGATCAGCTGTTGAAGAGCAAGCCAACCCTGATGCTCTTTGACTTTCCTGCAACCTCTAGTAATTTTCCCCCCACAAGCTTTAAATTTCAGGTAATATAATCACATTTGCAAACTCTAGTCTCCAAAGAAACAACAATAAGCACTTTGCAGCTCCTGGGGCTGTACCCTTTGCTTCGCTACGGACATGCTGCGTCCCAGGCTTTGCAGAGATGGGACGTGGGGCTGGATTTCCTCTCCTTGGCAGCTGCTCCAGAAGGACTTTGCCCCTGTTTCCACGAGATGGCATCGCTGAGGCTGCTACGGAAGGGAAGCATCCACTGCAGTGTCTGCAGGGAGGAAAGTGATGAAAAATGGTTTCAAAATAAAAAGTTGCTAGGAAAAAATGCCTCTGAGTTCTCTGTTGCGAGGTCCCAGCACACCTGGCTGTGGCAGGGAGGAACTGGAGGAGGAGTCAGTGGTTTAAAATGCATCTCACCAGCACAGCCCTATGTATGACCTGCCACAGGCCACACAACACCCACCCGCTTTCACACCGTGCCGATGGCTCTTGATTCAGCTTGAGTTCGCTGCAAGGTTTGCCAAAAGCCATCTGTGGCCCAGTTCAGGGTGATGCTGGGTTGTTCATAGTTTTGGAAGAACCCCAAAATGGGTCACCCGTGCCAAACAAAATATTGTCCCCAGTGTGCCTGCAAGTGCTGTGGGATCAGGTAATGATTCGCACGTGGAGGGTCATTGGTCTGGTCCCAGCTCCACAATAAGTCTTCAAACCCAAGGTTTGGGTGGAGGTAGGTCATGGCTTCATTTGATTTTGATTTGAGATCTACAGAAATTCAATATATTTAATTTTCTTTTTTAAACCTTATGCTTTGAAATAAGTCTAAATTAGAATATTTCTGTTTATTCTGGCTCTCTACAGAGTCTGACCCAAATCTCCCAAAATGGGGGATACTGCAGCTGCAGACATCTCACTTCAGGGCCCATCTCCTGACCCTGCAGATTACCTGGGGTACCAAACACACTGAAATGAGGCTGAAAATTCGGATCTGCTGTGAGCCATGAGCAAGTTCGAGTTAAATCCTCTGGGTTTTATTTTTTTCCTTTTCTGCAGCTACACTGTTAATTACCGCACTACTTGTACATTGTTCCCAGAGCATCCTTCACGGCTCCCCTGGCATATTGCTATGGAAACGTAGCTTTGGTTTTGTCAAACTTGTTTATGCTTTTAAAATAGCTATGGCAGACCAGGTACAGACTTTGTGCCTGCTCTTCTCTGTCCCTCACCTGAACCCAAGGTTGTCCCCAGTCCTCCTGGGCCAGGAACCAGCTCCTGTTGGAGACCAGAGAGCTGGGGGTTCCTGCGCAACATGGGAGGGATATTCCCAGAGGAGTTCCTGTTCCTGATGCCTTTAGGGATGGAGGAAAAACATGCATGTGGTGATGTTCTCCTGCCCTGCTTGGAAACACCCAGGAAGGGGCACAAGTTCACTGTGCCAGCACAAGGGCATACCTTGGAAGCTGAAAAATGCACAAGGAGCTGGAAGATGGGGTTAAACTATCAGTGGGAAAACAGCCTCTTCCCATGGATGCGCTGTGCCTGGAGGGATCCCCAGGTCCCTTTCCAATTTATGGCATGCCAAGGACACAGCGTTTCATAGACCCCAAATACTGCAAAGACCTTGGGCGTCAAATCTATTTCTATATATGAAGCTGGTGGCTGCTGGGGCTGTGAAGAGGGACAAGGAGCCTCAGTGGCCTGTGTACACCGGTTTGGGGAATTCAGCTCAGTGAGCTGGTGTCTGTCTGCTGTCAGACCAGGACATGGGATGGGGATGGTGTTGGGGGAGCAGGCGGCATGAACTCTGCTTCTTGCAGAGTTCTCTGCAATTCAGCTTGGTGTCAGCTCCTTGAGGTGGCTGGGGGCACTTAGTGCTGTAGAACACCAGATATTAATGAGGATCATTAAGGGCTCCTGCAACACAAACAGTAATGATGCTTGTGCCTCTGGAGCTCTCCTGGGAAGCACCTTGCATGATGCTATCCTTCACAGAGCCCATGCATGGCATCCACTCCTGATGCTGTAGCTTCTCCTAAA
Source organism: Psophia crepitans (assembly GCA_013399095.1). Classification (NCBI taxonomy): domain Eukaryota; kingdom Metazoa; phylum Chordata; class Aves; order Gruiformes; family Psophiidae; genus Psophia; species Psophia crepitans. The sequence goes on along the minus strand of VWZZ01007934.1, from coordinate 455,410 downwards.
AGCCAAGTCATGAGCACAACTAACCTCAGGACACCACAGCACACTGCTAAACCCACCTCCAGGGAGGAAATGTCACTTGGAAAGGTTCCTGGAGTACTGTGGCAGGGTGGGAGCAGCACCCTCACACCTCCTCCCTGCTTCACAGTACCACCTCCCGCTCCTCCCCGTGTTTGTGTTCGGTGCTCCCACCCTTTTCCCCTCAAAGCTCCTGTGGACTGTTGCATTGTGGTCAGGCCTAACCCCCTGGCAACCACAGCCCTTTGGACTGGGGCAGTTGACACAGAGTGGGGAGAGGCATAAACCATGCCCAGGGCTGCAAGTTTGCAGTGAGAGCCAAGGCACCACCCTGGGTGAAGACCATGAGTTTTGGGGCTTCTTGGAAGTCCTGAGTATGGGCTTTAGTTGGGGAGAAAAGTTCCTGTTTTGTAGTTTGGAAAGGGCTGGGGCATCCGCCATGTGTGAAGCAAAGGAAGGTGTAGACAGAAGGCAGCCTTGGCCACTTTGGGGTATTATAAAGACTAAAAGCGATGCTGCTAGGCCTTCCAGGAGGCATGGAGTGTGTTATTTTTAAATGGTGTATCTTTAGGAGGTTAACTTAAGCTTCTTTTGCATGGAAAAAAATTATAATAAAAGTTCAAATAGTTGATATTAGAGGGTTGAGCAGGTTAAGGAGAATATCAAAACCCTGACTGCTGTAAGAGCAGTCCCTGCTGCAGGCTGGGGGAGTCAGACGAGGCATCTGCACCAGTCAAGGGGCAAGAGGTGGGGAAGGGCTGGGAGCTGTGTGACACCCTGAATATGGGTGCCAAGCTCTCCTCCTTCCTCCAAATTTCCATCCCAGCCCCACCTGTGCCCATCCCCACCATCTGCTCTAAGTGGGACTACCCAAAACCCATCCAAACAAGCCCCATCAATGACAGACACACACACAGAGCTCCACACCTTTTGGGTTGGTTGTTTTGTTGTTTTGTTTTTTGTTTGGTTTTTTTTCCCACTGTGGATGTTGTACCAGTTTTATTGGTAAAATTAACATGAAGCCTCACAAACGCTGGAACATGCTTTTCCTTTTAAAGAATTTCCACTGGACCTTAATGGTGAGCATCCAGTCGTTGACATATAAACTCTTACAAGCTGATGTGCACACATGCGCCCGGGGGAGACGGTGGCAGCGTCCTGGTGTCAGGGATGGTTTCTGCGCGATGCACTGGGAGCCCACAATTCATTTGCCAGCCTTCTGGGCCTTCTGGGCAGACTTGGTGACTTTACCAGCCCCACCACTCTTCTTCTCCACATTCTTGATGACGCCCACGGCCACGGTCTGCCGCATGTCACGGACAGCGAAGCGGCCTGTGGGATGGAGAGCAGGGGGACGTGAGCAAAATGCAGCCACCTTGCTTTCCCTAAGGCTGAGATCTTCTGGGTGGGTGACGGTGGGACCTACACACCCATCACTCACAGTGCCATGTGTTACCCCTGTCCTTGGAGCAGGTTCCTGCAGGAGCAAGCCCTGAGCCATCAGCCCTTGCTCTAACCATCAAGACAGCCCTGATGCTCCTCTTTAAATAACTGTTAAACTTAAATCACATCTGCTCTCTGCAAGCTCCTAGCATTGCTAAAGCTTCCAGATGTGCAACATCATCCAAGGAAAGCACAGCACTTCCCTGCATTAGAAGATGCACTCTCCTGAGCCAGCTTCCCTCTTTCTCCTCTTGACCAGTTGCAGTTTAGGGCAGAGAAGGGGAAGGTGAAAAACGTTTTTGCATTCAGCAAATGTCTGGGTTTAGAAACTTTGAAGGAAAAGCTCTGTTGCTCTCGGAGGGAAAGCCCAGCCCTGCCTTTGGAAACCCAGTTCAGCAGAGAGCCCGCCCCACCCCACTGGCCCTAACACAGTTCACGCTTCAGATTTGGCACCCTGAACACATTTGGGAGCAACAAACTGTGTTCAGCTCCATCCCCAGTCTAATTGGTGGGGGATACTGGGAAAAGCACAGCACATCTGGTGTGAGCTGTACACCCATAGAGCTTTCACGGTCCTCTGCAGGAGACTGCAAACAAGCCATTCCCTTACCAAGAGGTGGGTACTGGGAGAAGCTCTCCACACACATTGGCTTGCCAGGGATCATCTCCACGATGGCCGCATCTCCTGATTTCAGGGACTTGGGGTTGTCCTCCAGCTTCTTGCCGGAGCGTCGGTCAATCTTCTCCTTCAGCTCGGCGAACTTGCAGGCGATGTGTGCGGTGTGGCAGTCAATGACGGGCGAGTAGCCAGCGCTGATCTGGCCAGGGTGGTTCAGGATGATCACCTGAGGGAGAGAGTGGTGTCAGGGCAAGGCTGGGAGCAGTGAATGGTGGCAAACCATGCATGGTGGCACCACCAGCTCTGCTGACCTGAGATGTGAACTGTGCTGCCTCCTGCGGTGGGTCCGACTTGCTGTCCCCACAAACATTCCCACGGCGGATGTCCTTGACGGAGACATTCTTCACGTTGAAGCCGACGTTGTCCCCAGGCAGAGCCTCGCTCAGGGCCTCATGGTGCATTTCCACAGATTTCACCTCAGTGGTGATGTTCACAGGTGCAAAGGTGACCACCATGCCAGGCCGCAGGATGCCAGTTTCCACTCGGCCCACGGGGACTGTGCCAATCCCTGTGGAGACAAGGACAGAGCAGAGCAAACTGTAACCTGCACGGCATATCCCTGGGCCAGAGCCTGGCTGCAGCTAAACCAAGGCATCTCCAGTGGTTTTCACCAAAGACCACGTTTGCTTCTTGCCCAAAAAACCCCCGATTTTTAGCTGCAAGATCAACATTAGGGTCTTCAGAAATACCATGACTGTTCTTTCTACCCAATGATTTGTAAAAAAAGGAGTAACACCATAATCAGAAGGTCCAGAGCAATCCAAGTGTCTTGAAAGCTCTTTCATTGTAGCAGCTGTGGCATCTCCTGCATGAAGGACTGGACACATCATGGTGTGTGTGCAACACCACGCTCCACATCCTGATGGCCATGCCGTCAGCGTGGGATGAGGTCCAGTTGTGCCAGGGAACGAGGGTGGCTGATTAAATGAAGGGGACCTTTTAGACCCTGTGTCATCAGAAGACTTTGGGAAAACTCCCCTCTGGAGTCAGGTGAACAATCACTAAGAGAAACAACCTTGAAAAGAGGTTGCGAAGGTCAGCTGGACCCATCCGCTCCTCCACGTCCACTCTGCTGCCTCCACCTCCCTGCTTCCCGTGGTGTCTCTGCTCTCTGAGAACCTGCCTCATGGTAAAACCATATCTCTTTGCCCTAGCTGAGCTAGAGGAGGACACAAACCTGCTCACCACCTTTCATCCCCACTGCAAATAAAAGACCACATTAGAAAGCCTGCTGAAATCCATGTTCGGTCCCTGCCTGGTTTCTGCAGTGCACATGTCCTTGGAAAAGTGTGGAAAAGGGCTGGAAATGGCTGTGTCTGCATGACCCAGCAGCTGGGTGAGTCAGGAGTGCTGCCTGCTGCTGCCAGCAGGTCAGAGAGCTCACGGGGTATTTATAGCTCAGAAAAGTGTCACCATCATCGCTCCAGAGGGAAAGGGAGACGTGCTGGCCGCTGCACTCCGTACATGGCTGGTGCCGTGGTCCAGCTCAGCAGATGGAGGTGCTGGTGATGGACACCAGCATTTGGGAAGCATGGGCAGACTGTGGCCAAGCTGCTGCACACCAGCCTCACCGGTGCCCCTCCCTGCTGGCCTTGTCTCTCAGCACATTTTTGCTGCCTTCAACTTGCCTTGTCAGCCATGGTCTCTGGGACGCTCAAATTTGCAGCCGTTTTGGTGTCGTGTGTTCCCTGGGAAGAGTTCACAAACCTGCAGCTCCTCTGTGGTTCCTGGGCACCTCTGGGCATGGCTATCTCCAACCCCAGACAGCCCAGTCTCAAATGGGGTCTTTGCCCTGGAGATAACATTGTTTTTCCCAACTTTATCTCTAGTTTGAGAAGTCCAGACCCTCCGGTTTCCCAATACCAGGAAACATCATTCCCAAATTCCTATGGAACAAAAGTTCTGGTAAAAGCAGAGGGAAGAGGGACAGTGGCAGAACTGTTGCTCACCTCCAATCTTGTAGACATCCTGGAGGGGCAGACGCAGGGGTTTATCTGTGGGGCGGGTCGGGGGCAGGATGGTGTCCAAGGCCTCCAGGAGGGACACCCCGCTGGCGTTGCCTTCCTTGCGCTCCACCTTCCAGCCTTTGAACCAAGGCATCTGGAAACAGAGCAGCAACAACACGCACTGAGTGTGCCTGTCCTCAGCATCCAGAGGTGATCCCAGAGAGATGTCCCACTAGGACAACCTTCATGGAGTCGGTCCAGCCATGTTCTGGCTTTACCTAGAGGCTGGGGAGCTCTTGCTACTCCAGCATCCCTGCAAACTTATCTGCACTCTCTTGCTCAATCTCCCCCCTCTCTCCTAGAAACATGTAAAACATCCATCAATAGGAGAAAGAGGATGCACGTGGTTAAATCCAGAAACCTCACAGTTCCCACTCCCAACACCAACCTGTGGATGCTGCCTTCCCATGCCAGCTGCATGGATCCTGCCCCCCAGCAACGATGCCTCCAGCACAGACCCACAGGGGCTCCAGCCAACTCCCAGCTACAAAGCACCCAACCTTCACTCCTGGGAACTGAGTTTCTTGCAGGCAAGCCCCCGACAGACACTTCTCCCTGCTCGTTCCTGCTGTCACCCCTTCGGGGTTTGGTTTTTAAACCCTGGTTTGGGAGGATGCTGGAAACCCGGTGCTTGCACTAGGTCTGCCAAGGGACAGGATCTTTTTTCACAGATGCTCTCTGCTCCTGCCCTAAATTGTACCCTTGAAGCTAAAATTGGCCAGAAAAGAGGCAGAGAGGTGTGGAAACATGCTCGGTAGAGGCTATGGTTTGATGCAGGGAACCACAGCGCTTTCTTGGGATGATGCTGCACATCCGGAAGTTGTACTAATGCCTGGGGCTTGCTGGCAAGAAAAATTCAGTCCTGGGTCTGAAACAGCCCTGATACAACAAACAGATCAGAGTCTGCAAGGTCATTCCCTCTTCTTCTGCACACAGAGGTTTAGACCATATTTTCCCACTCAGATATAAAACGCTGCCCATGTGTCCCAGCTCCATCACACACATTACAGGCGTGGCTTTTCCCTTGGGCACCAACACCAGTGGCACAGGGTATGGGGCTGGGGCTAGGGGTGGAAGGGGACCCCCAAGGTGCCCCCCCTTTCACGGCCTTCCTTGGAGGGCACGGCTATGTCAGGGCTGGTTTCCTATCCTACAATCTAACAGCTCGGCAAAATGATAAATCCATCCAGCCGGTGACGGAGCCGCGTGTGATGTGCGGGGTGACTCAGACCTTCCCCCCAGCCTGCTACTGCATGGCCCAAAGCACGGGGCAGGCGCCCCTGCAAGCAGCTGTCCCGGCAGCCGCCTGCCCACGGGCTCTGCTCTCGAGGGTGACGGCCACCTGCGTGCCCACAGCTCCCATCCCTCTGACCCCGCATGGCTGGGGGACATGGAGAAATGGCAGCCTCTGCCCCGGGACACCTGGCTGCCAGAGCCGTCCTTTTTCCTTTCAGAAAAGGAAACTGGAAACTTTATCCAGAAAACTTCTGACATCCCGAGAATCAGATGAAGACACACTTTGACACTTTCTGGGAGCAAATCCACAGTGCAAAACCTCAGCACGGCCCCAGGGTGAGAAGCACCTGCAAAACCTGGTTTGTGCTGCCTCCTAGGGCCACCCAACTATAACCTCTCTTATGTATTCCCCAAATCTGCTTCCCAAAGAGCAATTCCTATTGCAGCACTCCTACAGCACAAGCAGGACCTGACCAAACCCACAGCCAGGCTCAAGTCCCCGTAAACAAGAGCTGAGCTCCAACTCTCACACCCCAAGTGCATTTTACAGAGCAGTCACCTTTCTTTGATTTTACCCAGCTGGTGAGCATCCAATGCACACCACACACCCCAACACTGAGGCTGCAGCTGCAGGCCACCATGATCCCTTGCACCACAGGTCAGGTGTGTTTGGGTTGCAGCATCCCATGGGTGAAAGGCTCCCAAACCACATTGAGTGGCCCAGTTCTGCCGGCTGCAGCAACAGAAAGCTGGCATCACTTAAAACCTCATTTGTCAAAAAACTCTTAAATGTCAAACTTTGATGCAGGCACAGCCCAGCCGTCATTCTTTGCAGTTGGCCTTGGGCTGCTGTGCAACAGGGACGTGGGCTGGAGTCTCCCACACAGAACTGGCTCCAGCCTGACATACCACCCCACCTCCCTTCACCTGGAGGTGACAGGAGCTGCAGGGACGTCATGGCTCTAATTCCCACGTTCTGATAATTCCCCTGACAGACAGACAAGTCACTTGACTGCCTGGTGCCTTGGTGAAACCCTGCTAGAAATTGTGAGTGAAAAAAATCAGAGCTTTTTCAGGCAAACAATGAGAGGAGAGGTATCTACACTGGCTTCCTGCTCAAGCTTTCCTAGATGGGGTGTAATATGGGAAAAAGGAGTCTGTCCCAAGCTGCTGTCCTGGCAAAGGCAGGATGGAGATCTCCTGAAGACCACAGCATGAGGATGACCCTGCACCCTCTCCAGCAAAGCTCACACTGATCCAGAACTCTGGCCAGGCTTTCTTCCCAATTGCCGAGCTCAGGCAGCTCCTGGGAACCAAACCTGGTGCCAACTGCCTCCTTACAGCAGAGGGGTGAGTTATTTTGGCCCCTGCCTTCTCTCGGGCAGTGCATCACATTGAGAACATGCTCTGCGACCTGTCCAGAGGAAGGGGGCCAGCAAGCTCCGTCCTGCTCTGTGCCTTCTCTCTGCAGCCTATTAATAGGGGAATTGTTTGGGATCATCTTCCCAGCCCAGCAGCTGCTGACATTTGGAGCCTGCCTGATTTGAGGCACACAGGAACTATGTGGCTGGGTTTGGCATGGCCACGGCTGACCTTTATCCCAGCTCTGCTCCACAAGCAACAGGAATCTCCCAAGCACCCCAAAAATTCCTTCCTTCCAAGCCAGCCCCAAGTGAGTTGCCTTTCCCATGCAAGGCTGTGAGCTGTGTTTCAAGATAGCATGAGTTTGCATTGCAGGACTCCTCTAGCTCAGGCTTGCAACCCTTGGCTTCCCTCAATTGCTGCTATACTCACACGTTGCCTCCTTCATCATAGAGCCCTGACCCATAATGCACAGGTGAAGTCCTAAAGCCCCCTTACACATCAAATTTCCTGTTGGTTTCACTGCTGAGGGTTTTTGGTCTGAACAATTTACTCAAGGTCACCCAGAAGCCAGCAGGAGAGCAGGGACCTTCCTCTGGCCAGAACTTTCCAGTCCATGATTTCTTTAGAAGACTAAAGCTGAGGCAGCTTTTTCTTCAAAAAACCATCCATCTTCAAGCTTGTCTTTCTCCCCTGCTGTCATATGAAATAATGGCAAGGGCCCAGGCAGAGCACCCTGCCTTTGTATCCCCACCATCCCCATCACCAATGCACAGAGGGAGAGGCACCGTAAAAATAAACTGGACAAGGAGCAGCCCCAAATGGATGCTCTAGGAAACTATTGGAAACCTGGTGCCCCCTCACGAAAAAGCCACCTTAAGAAGTGAGATCCCAGCACTGGAACCAGAAGTGCAGCCACCACAGTGGAATATGGCACCAATGAGGAAGGGCACCCAATGCCCAACACGCAGGAGCCCGGCTGGTGGCAGAAGCCGTTACAAGCCTGCAACCAGATCATGTTATTTGCCTTAGAAAACGATGCCTTAAAAACACACATGACGTTCCTGCTGAGAGTGACAATTGCTGCTGATGGCTCTAACGTCACCGTGGGCCTGACGATGCAAAACCTTCAAATCACATCTCAGAAGCAAAGCCATACAGATCATCTCCAGAAGACGCTCGTATTTAGTCGCTGGGGTGTCTGGCCATGGTACAGCAACCAGCATGCCCCTGAACAGTGCACCCATTCATCCCAGCTCAGTGCAGTCAGAGCTACGTGACAAACACATCTATGCTGCAACACGGGCCATTACACACAATGGGTGCATGAAATGTGCCCGTGGTTTTCAGAGCATGGAGGTCAGCTGCAGTCTGGATCGGGGGGGAAAAGTCTAACACAACACACACTTACATTGGGAGAAGGCTCCAACATATTGTCTCCATGCCAGCCCGAGATGGGCACGAAGGGAACTGTGGCTGGGTTGTAGCCGATCTTCTTGATGTAGGCGCTGACCTCCTTGACGATCTCATCATAGCGTTTCTCGCTGTACGGGGGCTCTGTGGAATCCATCTTGTTGATGCCCACGATGAGCTGCTTCACCCCCAGGGTGTAAGCCAGCAGGGCGTGCTCACGAGTCTGCCCGTTCTTGGAGATACCGGCTTCAAATTCACCAACGCCGGCAGCAACAATCAGGACAGCGCAGTCAGCCTGGGAGGACAGAGCTAATGAATTGCTTCTGCCCCCAAAGAGCATAGCTTTTGGTGACACCACCCCTGAGAGCTCTGAATAAGATGAACACTGTTCGTGGCTTGGACAGACTCTCTGCCAGCTGCTACCCATAACCTTGCTGATCTACCTCAAAACTGACCTGTATTATTTCAAACTTGCCAACTGTGCATGGTTTTGGGTTGGAAACCAGGCTGGGTCCCTCTATGTCGCATGACTCTAACCAGGACCTCATCTTGGTCATCCAGGGATGCACAACCAAGACCTTATCTAAAATCCTACCGAAGTCTTGCAAATAACCTCCCTGGGTGATGTGTGGCAGAAGCTGCCTGGGTTTGATGGAAAGCCATGCCCAGCACGACTGGCATTCGCAACAGGAATCCTGCTGGGCATTCAGCAGGGCTCATCCTGCACCCATCAACTACAGGGAGATGCAGGAGTGTCCTGCAGTGTGATGAGGGGAAATTGCTCTGCCCTGGAAGGGTAGACCATGGAGTTTGGCAATGTGATGTGGTTTATGGGACAAAGACAACTGTTCTGAAAAAAAGAAAGGAGAAAAGACCTGTGGAGTCTCCTTTAGCCAATAAACCCTAAGGGATTTTGAAAGTTTCTCCTCTACCTCAGCAGGCTGAGGCTAAAACAATGTGGGAGACACCCTCACACAAAACCTGTAGGTCATAGCATCCCACCTCCCAGAGAGGCCATATTCATTCCCACCTCCTCCAAGTAGGGCAAGTGGGGTGGAGAAACCACCTCTCTGTGCCCAAGGAGGCCCTTTCTCCCAGATACCCAGGGAGGTGCAGGACCATGGTGTGGTGGGTCCCCTGGTGCTATCCAGCCTCTTTCTTGGACCCTGCTCAAAGCCACTTGATGTCTTCTTTCTCAACTACCCACCTCTAAAAGGCTTCCAACAGCACCTACATAACCCTGGGCTCATTGACAAGCCTCAACCTCCCACCTCCAGCAGCGCCCTGCCACCATTTCTCACCTGGGAGGTCCCGGTGATCATGTTCTTGATGAAGTCCCTGTGACCAGGTGCATCAATGATGGTGATGTAGTACTTGGTGGTCTCAAACTTCCACAGCGAGATGTCAATGGTGATGCCACGCTCGCGCTCAGCCTTTAGCTTGTCCAGCACCCAGGCGTATTTGAAGGATCCTTTCCCCATCTGGCCAACACAAAGGCAAGAGCCAGTGAGAAATCCAAGTCCATAGCACTGGTACTGGCAACCCACCCTCCAGGACACATCCCAACCTCACATAGGCAGAGGGTCACATTGCAAACATTGAAGGCAAAATTCCCTAAAATCAATAGCAGCCATGATCTATTTACCAATAAATATAGGCGAAAGGAGATATTGATCTCAGTGTGTTCCTCAACAGGATGGAGGATAGGCTGGAAGAAAGGCTGTGAACTGAATTTGTGAGTGGGATTGGATGGGCAGGAGCTGGAGTCAGTGACCCACAAGGTCTCCTCCATGAAACACCATGGTCCTGCACTGCTTCTGGGAAATCACACTGCTACAAAACTAGACAGCAATGGTGAAAAGCTTCTTAATGTTGCATTTTAATCTATTAACTGAACCTGTGAGATAGCTGGTTCACAAGAAAAGGCATTGCTGCTCGAGCGAGCCTGTAACTGACAGAGGTGTAGGAGGGGAATGGGTTAAAAGAAAATGAAATGCAAGACGGTTGCTATGAGCAGAATAGAAACGTGATTGATTTTTGCCACAGAGTGTGTGAATTCACACGAAAAACTACTGTGAGCTGCAGCCAGACCAACTGTTGTTGCCAAATGGCCAAAATCTCAGCCAACATTATAATGCATAAAATCGTGCTGGGTGAGATCAGCGACAGTAAATCTCTCCGTCCTGCGATAAAGCATGCTCCTTGGTAAAACCATGATGTCATAGTTCTGAACCACGTCATCCTTTGGGTCGGTGTCCTTTGACATCATGCCACCAGGGAGAGGACTTCCCTCCCAGTGCAGAGCTGGTGCACCTGGTCTGAGCTGGGATCCTGCCACCATGGAGATGGGGCAGGACAACAACATGTCTTGCGGACCACGTCAGAGCGGTCTGGGGAGCCCAGCCGAAGCAAGGAGTTAATGGGCATCGATCATCAGCTCTTAGCCTCAGATGCAAGGTTTCATTTAAGATGGAAAAATGGAATTTAAGTCATTTGCAGATGATTTAGTGGGCTTTAACCGCCGTGCAAGGACAGAGCTGCAATACCCTGCTCCTGTCCATCCATCCCCCTGTTCTCTGCAGCCGCAGTTTCTTCTGGAGAATCAATGCGTAAAATTCATTATGGGCAATTATAAATCACTGGTCCAGAGGGAAGTGCTTCCTGATCTCAGGCAGTGAAAGCTTCAGTGATGATCCTGGCCAAAAAACCTAATGCAGCATCACATCTGAACCTGTCCTGCCCACGCCCAGGGGCTGGTCTGCCCCTGGCTCCCGTGCTCCAGCCCCCCATCCGGGCAGCAAAGGGAACGAAGGGTGCTGGGCTGTTTACATAACAGCTGGGCGCTGCGATGACTTCGCAGCTTGCTCTGGAGGATTACGGGCAAAATCCTAAAGCCAAGGGCAAGGCTCCCCCTCCCCAGACGGGACACCAGGTCAAAAGGGTGATGGCCCATCCTAGCTGGGCAGCTGCGAGCTGTCGTACCGGCAGCAAAGGCAGTCGGGGTGCGTGGAAAAATCCAGAATCGAATCTCTGGTCCTAAGCATCCTCCTGGCATTGGGCTTGGTGAGGGGGCAGAGCAGGAACTCAGAGGTTAACTCTTTTCAGCATGCACACTGAACCCCTCTCTTGCCAGGGGAAGAGGGAGGGGGTCATTAGAGCATGCTCATTTACTGCTGGAAATGGAGGAGATACGCTGAGGAATGGTGCGTTTTATGCAATGCATTAATAATGCATAGTTCTCAAGCAAGAGCTCAATCAGCACATCCCACAGCCTTTCACCCACCAGCAGCCTATTCCTTCACTTCTGGATGGGGAAACTGAGGCACGGAGCAGACCCATGGCTCTCCCAAGGGAGCTGAACAGCAGTCTGCACCGTATCACAGGCACCCACAACTGTGCACATAAACAGCCGGTCATCTCGTGTGAACACCCCCCCCAGAACTCGGCATCATATGTAACTTGAAGACAAATGAGATCCTTTATTTAGCAAACAGTTTCCCTCCTTTCACGGGGTATATTCAGTTACCCAGAGCTGTTGTTGAAAAAACACAGGGTATTATCTTGCTACGCACAATACCTTCCCTGTTCAGTGCCAGAAACAGCCTCATTTTCCTTGATCAGACCCCAGCGGAGGGACAGCTTTCTATTTGGAGACCACAAACACTGATTTATTTATATTTTTTTTTTAATAGAACAACTCTTCTTTTGGAGATACTGTTACCTCTGCCCCTGAGTCGAAAAGGAAAAATAATCCTTTCTTTTCTCTTAAAAGAAAATATCAGGCCCTAGGTTTTTGTTGCTTTTTGGGTGCATGCAGGCCTCCATTTCCTGCGAATGCCACCTAATGGAAGAAAACCCTTCCCCAGCCCTGCATCAGAAAATGGAGTCTGTAAGCTCAGTCAATAGGCTATTAATAGCAGCTTCCAGTCCTCGCGTATTCTGGCAAGTCAGTGAAAGTGTCTGTTCAATTAAAATAGCCACAATCACATCTACAATAACCTAATCACGCCATATCCCATCTGTAGCTAAAGGAGGGAAAATATAGATGGCTATCAGCAATCATTTTAAACCGGGGGGAGAGATCATTTTGTACGAAAGAAACTCTTTGCTTAAGGGTTGAGAAAAAGGGCTGACAGTGAGGCACAAAAATGGGTCGTTCGGCTCGGATGCTATCGACAAATTCAAAGGGTTAAGACAGACAGACAGCAAAACATCTAATCAGGAGTGGCAGCTCTGTAAACCTTTTTTTTTTCCTCCCCATTGAAGTGTGAGATCTTGTTCAGAAACAAATAAAATTATTGAGGCATATCTGCATTAAAGATTCCTGGAATGATGACGACAAGCCATCTTCTGTGAGACCAGATATGCCCTATCAATAACACAGCCAGGCTTTTCCTGGCTCGCTCACCTCTCTAGAATTTACCATCATTAATTCCTGAGAGCTTCCAATTCACGTTTTTCTTCCTAAAACTATTTCCTCCCTTTTAATCTCTGCGTTTGCGACGTTGGAGGCATTGGCTGGTGCTGCACTGTGTGACAGCCTGCCAGGTGCATGTGCTATTGCATGCTACTAATGTCGCCATTGTGAGCGCTAAACAAAAGGATTTAACAGAATTGCTGATACCTCACCCCAGCTTTTCTATATTAAAGGATACCAATCAAGCCACACATCAGGGCATACGTGTGAGAAAAAGAAAATGGGGTCTTTAAACTGCATCAAATGAGAGGTCCATCTGATGCTCCACCTTGTCCCCACCAGGCGCTGGAAGTAGATGCTTCAGGGTGAAATTCAGAGTCCTGCACTAGGCAGTGAGGGATTATCAGGTTTTCCTCCTGGTGCACAATATTTAGTAGGAATTTCATGCCCTGAAGCACTATGGTTTGTGGCTTTTCTAGAACCCTACCCCCACCTTGCAGACCTCACCATGCCCCTGCCCTCATTAACAGCCTGTGGCAGGAAGTCCCCCAGCTTTGAAGAAGAGGGTGGCGAGCACCCAAATGGCCTATTTTCCCAAGGCCAGAAAAGTCATGGAGACCCAAGGGTACAGAAGGGTGGAAAAAGGAAAGATGGGAACAAAGGGAGAAAGAGAAGGTACGAGAAGGGCAACACCAGGAGAAGGGGAGTATTGCCCATGGGACACTTGTGGGGCATCGGTGTGGAACATGTCTGCAGGCAGGAGTGTGGGGTGGGGGGCACACCGGGGGGGCGGGCTCCTCACCTCAGCAGCCTCCTTCTCAAATTTCTCAATGGTCCTTTTGTCAATGCCCCCGCATTTGTAGATGAGGTGCCCGGTGGTGGTGGATTTCCCAGAGTCCACATGCCCAATGACGACGATGTTGATATGCGTCTTCTCCTTCCCCATGC
>VWZZ01007934.1:414147-424423 GCA_013399095.1 Psophia crepitans | reverse complement strand
CACCCTTCAAAGGCCAATGTGGGACTTCAAAAATAGAACCAGTGTGCAGCTCAAATGCATCGCATTAGCCTGACGCTGTTTGCAAATGCCACTCGGTCAAGTTGGATCTGCAAACGGGGCGTATGCCAGGCTGACATCAGAGCGACAAATGCCTTTAACAGCGCCTGGCTGCGATGCCCACCCTGGGGGGGTCGGAAGGGACTGGGGCCCTGGCAGCTCTGCCTTTGTGGGATGGATTTTGGGAAGAGCCGTGGCCCTGATTTTGAGGAGGAGCTGCCATGCCCTGCCCAGGCTAAGATCCTGAGGGAAGATGAGAAAATCCAGGTTCCCCTCCACTCTGTCTCCTTTTAAAAAGCAAGTAATGACTCGGAGAAATGCCAAAACCCAGCCGACTGTGCTGGAGGACAAACCCAAGCGGTGGATCGGCTTTTAAGACAGCTGCAGAGGAGGAAGGAAAGGCTGCTGTGGGCAGCGCTGGCTTGGCCCGTGTCCCCATGTCCCCACGTCACCCCTCCACACCACCCATCACGACGTGGCTGCAGCAGAGCGAGCTGCTTTAGGGGGGGACCACGTGTGGTGGGGCTGGTGCGGGCAGGAGGGCTGCCTGCAGCTCTGCCAGACCCAATGGCTTCTGGAGAGACCCTGGCCATACACTACTGCTCCCCACGCCAGCCCCGCCACCCTGGTCACCCCAAGTACACACTTCTCCTCCTGCTTATTTTTTAGCTCCATCTGGTGGCAGCCAGACCTGCAAATTTAATATCTTTCTAGCTGCAACAGCCCGGCCGTGCCTGCACCGCGCACGTCCCAGCCCGTTCTCGGCAGGCAATAAATCCATCACCTGCCGGACACGGCTCCGGCCTTTCGTTTCTCGCAGGAGGGGACCTGGGCTGTGCGTACCTGTGGTGTCTGCTCAGGTGTTTGATCAGGCTGCGAAATACTTTGCCAGATGAGGGTTTCCTCTCACAACTATGTCCGAACACTGCGGCAAACCCGACCTGTTGCTTTTTCCAGCTGGGAAGGCTCTAACCCGGAGCTGCCGCCTTCCCAGGGCAGCGCTGCAGCTCCCGGGGGCCCAGCAGCTGCAGCTTCGGAGGAAGCATGGTCGGCTCAGAATTTATCACACCCCTAAACCGCATTCCCACCTCCCCTTTCCAGGCCCCTCGTGCACGGAGACTTGCTCAATTAACAGCCAGAATTGTTTCTGCTCTTTTGCACAGCATGGATGCTGCTCAGGCCTGGCGAGTATCGTACAAACTCCATTAACTTTATATATTCCACCTCTACTGGTGTTTCAGCCCTACTGGCTCCTGCAAACAGACAAAATGGGCTTGTCGGGGGCAAATCTAAACCCAGGCAGTCCCGGCTGCGCCCCCGCCGCCTCTCAGCCACGGTACGTTGTGCTTCCTGCAGCAGCGCCCCAGCCGGGGAGGCTGCCCGCGCCAGCCAGGGCCCTGGCACTGCTCCCAGCGCTGCTTTTCAGTGAGTCCTTCCACCGCCGCCAAGGACAGCCCGGCCTCTGAGAGTGTTCACGGGTGGGGGGCAAAAGGTACTTGGCTGGAGCAAATGCTCCCCCCAGCTTGGCAGAGACAAGAGGCTCAAGGTCGTCCTGTATTGCTGTACCCTGGGGCCAGCGAGGAGCTGGGGGTGGTGGGAGCATCTCTTGGGTTTGCACCACGTGTGTGATAAAGAGCAAACCAGAGCGAATCGGTGTTTTACCGAGTGCTGCCTCTGCTGCCTGCACCTGGGCTAAAGAGGCATTAAATATCTCGTACCAAGCCGGGATGGTGAGCAAGACAAGGAGCCAGGGCAGAGCAGCCCAGGCCTGAGCTGCCTGTGCCGAGGTCCTCCAGACAAGTCAGGGCTGCTGCCTGGGGAAGGGGTGGCAGATGCACACAGAAGTTTAATGCATAGCCGGATGGACAGAGACCAAAAAGACACAAAGATGGTTCTATCTGTGGTTGAAAGAGTGGGATTGGTTGCAAACCATTCCTCCCTGGGCAGGGAGAGGAGCAGCGTGGTGAGGGCAGAGCATCCAGCAATGCCCTGCAAGGACTCCCGTGGATGGATGCGCACACATTTATTGATAAATACACCGGACACACTCTACAAGAAAAATCAAGCGGAGCCATGACTGAAAACAAACTGCAAACCTTCACGTTGGCGTGGGGAGCGGCAGGGACCTCCCACCCTACTGGCTAAATGAAGATGTAAACTCTGGGTGATACCTTCACTACCACAGGACTTTTCCAGACTGCTGCACAGCCAAGTGCTGGCATCGAGTTCTCCACAACTCATTGCCTTTTCCCTTGGCCACCTCCCTGCCTCCTGACCGAGAGGGACCATGGGCTGTTTTTTGGGGGGCAATGTGCTTTCCTTGGAGCCCTGTCAGAGGGCAAACCAGAAGGAAGGAGCTTCTTGGCAAGAGCTGGCCTGGAGGGGCTTGTGCAGGAAGGATGGTGGGAAGGGGTCCCTCAGGAGAGGGAGCTGAGCAGCCGTCTGTAGATGAAGCCTAGCTTCTCCCGCAAGGCCAGGAAGGTAGGACGCTCCTCTGTGTTGCCGCTCCAGCACTCCAGCATGATGCTGTAGATCTCGGGAGGGCAGGAGCTGGGTCGGGGAAGGCGGTAGCCCCTGGTGATTTGCCGTACGGTTTCTTGGTTTGTCATTCCTGAAAGGAAGGAGAAAATGGCCCTGAATCGAATGTCCCCAAAGGATGCCCTGAAGGTACAGCTGCAGTGGGCTAAGATGTCAACTGATGCTGCTGTGAAATGGTGTCTCTCTGCCATGAGGCTGGTGGAGTAGAGGCTGTGGGAGATCATCCAGCCCATATCACCTTCCCATCCCCAGCTCCTGTACCCACTCTGCAAGCACTGAAAGATCTAAGCCAGCCCCAAAGTGGACAATCACTTGCTTATGTTCTTGGAGCTGCTTCCACATCCATTATGGAAAGGACAATGTGTCACATTGTTGGCTTTTAGGGACCATGGGCAAGCTGCCCAGCATGTGGACGGAGCGGCGCTGGAGGGGGCTGACAGCCCTACCTTCATACGGGATCTGCCCATACGTGAAGACTTCGTACAGCAGGATCCCATAGGACCAGACATCAGACTTGAGCGAGTAGGTGCGGTAGTTGGCTGCCTCCGGGGCTGTCCACTTCACTGGGATTTTGGTGCTGCTGCTGGTGGAATAGATGTCGTCCTGGAAAGTTATGGGAGATGGGCCATGAGGGATGGTGTGATGAATACAGCTGCTGCTTTTGGGGGTCTGCTGGGGCTGTGCACCAGGAAAGGGGACGGAGGGGGATGACTGCAGCATGGGGCAGCGTGGTGGCCTGGGGTGACAGGAGGGACCACAGCGTCCCACTGACCAACCTTGAGGAGACGGGCAAGTCCAAAATCAGCAATTTTGCAGGTGAGTTCCTCTCCTACCAGGATGTTTCTGGCCGCCAGGTCCCGGTGGACAATGTGCTTCTCCTCCAGGTACCTCATCCCATCTGCCACTTGGCAGGCGATGTTGAGCAAGTGGGAGGTGCCCAGGGATTTCCCTTCGGGACCTGTAAACCCAGATGATTCAAGTGTTGGGGGCAATGTAGCAACATCTACTTTGGGTGCTCTGGTTTGGAAGGAGACCTTGCACTGGCAATATGGGACCAAGACAATGTGTAAAACCTTGAATTCGAGGTCCCACCTAACTGTCCTGGCTGTGCAGCATGGGAAGTTCAGCACAGCTATGTGCTCCTCAGGAATGGGACTGGGGTGAGCTCTAAGAGTGCCCTGTGCTGCAACGAGGACACAGACATCCATGGCTCGCTCAAAGCTGAAGGTGACCTTCTGCCACATAAATCTCCAGCCAGGCCTCTCAACCCATCCTACCTACAAGCTCCAGCTCCTCTGGCACCAGGTGCTGCTGGAACCATAACCAAAAATGAGGTCAGTGTGGGGGAGGAGGGGGGTGTACCCCATAGAAAAACAGGTCTTTGTGGGAGCTGTTTGCCTTGTTTCCCTTCAAGACTGATTACCGGGCCAGGAAAAGAAAGGCCAAGAAAAATAAACTGATGGCCAGGTGATGAGTGGAGCATAGCCTGTTACCAGCTCTGCATGTGAATAAAACTGTGCTGTGGGTCCAGGGGGAGGGTCAGCATTTCATTCCTAGCGAAGGCAGTGTTGCTCAAACATGGCGGGGGAGTTTCTGTCCACTGGTGGGAGCTGGCAGCCCATGGGTGGGTGTTGAAGCAGGGTTGAAGATCCCTACCAGCACTGTTACATTCCCAGGGACTGATAGGGACCCAACACTTATGGACACCAAAAGGATCACACCAGACTGCATCTCTGGGTCTTGCATTCAACCAAGACTGTCTCCACCAATGCTCTGTATTACCACTCATTTAAGCAGGATGGAAACCAGGCTCACTCTCTCTCAGGGTCCTCACTTGGGTTCCTAGGGCCATTCCAGGGCATGGAAAGCATCTGCAGAGCAGCAGTGCCCCAGGAGCCCACTCCTCATGGTGCTGGTGCCAGTACTCACTGTTGAGGTAGCTGTGGAGGTTGCCTTTCCGCATGAGCTCAGTAATGATATACACAGGCTCATCCAGCGAGCAGACAGCATGCAGCTGGATCAGCTTCTCATGCCTCAGGCGCTTCAGGTTCTGAATCTCCTTGGTGAAGTCTTGTGCCTTCATGTCAGCTGTGAGAGAAAGCCAACATGACTGTTGTGAGCTACTTTCCCGCCTGGACATTGGCATCTCAGCACCTCCAACTGGGATGAAGATCTTTTTCCCCCTCACAGGCCACCCCTGCTCTCAAAGTTTGTGTCTACACACTCTGTGTCTCGTATCCAAACACCCACAAGCCCAGTGAGGGCTTTGGATCCCATTTTCAGGATCACAGTCCCATCAGGACTTGACTTATAACAAACCCATTGGACTTGACTTGACTTATCACAAACCCACTGGACAGAGCTGTTTTATGAAGGTGAAGCCCAAGCTTAGATGGGCTCACAGAAGTAGTCCAGTGGCTACTTGCCAGGTCCTGCCACCACTTGCTTGACAAGACAGACGCAGTGCCCAAGAGGACTAGGAAAGTGGGTGAATGATGTGACAGTGAACGAGAGACCCAGTAGGCTACCATTAACATCTGCTCTTTCGCCTACCTTTTATGATCTTGATGGCCACCGGCACTGTGTTCCTCCACAGTCCTTCCCACACCTCTCCGAAGTAGCCCTCGCCCAGCTTCCTCCGCAGGGTGAACTCCCAGCGTGGGCGCTCCCAGCCATCTCTCTCAGGGGGGGTCTGCAAAAGGGACATTGCATGCTTGGAACAGCCGGCCGGGCAGGACCTGCTGGTGGAGCCTGCACAAGCTTCTGCTGCCCACCAAGGCATGGTGGCCATGGAGCAGTGAGCAGGACATGGTGCTCCACCACCTGCATTGCACTGGTGTTGCAGGCTGGGAATTGCTTTTCCCTCTGCTAAATGTTCATTGAGGACACAAAGCATGTGAGGCATCCACTGCATTACCTCTGCTGGGAGCCAGCGTATCCAAGGGGGAAGATTATTGGACACTACATGAAATATCAGGAATTCAAGTCACAATTCTCTCCTCGCCAGACCACAAAGGCGGCTTTTCTTCATTTCCACCAATAAATAAAAATGAGTAAATGCATATTTTTGCTATTATGGTTGATTTAGAGTTCAGCTCATTAAGCATTTATTTTATCTTACACCTTTGAATTTCACTCTTGAATTATTCACATTTAATTGTTATTTCTAAGTCATAATCCATGAATGGCATTCTAATCAGGAAATGAGTCAGCAATTTGGGATTAATACTCTAATTGGATTTATGAGCACCACACTAGTTGGCATAAAAACTATATAAAAGCAATGTGGTCTTAGTATACTTTAGGAAAAATATTGGAAGCCCAGGTATTTCCAGATTCGGTATCAAAGGGCTTTGTAACAGTGTGGTTTCTAGTCTTTGAGATGGCAAGACGCTTCAGCAAAGCCTGCGCATTTTGACCACTCAAAAGTACATGGAAGTGCCATGCCCAGCCTTAACATGACTGATAGAAGGTGAAGCTGGCAGCTATACTAATGGTGTATTTTAAATTTAGCTCAATAAAGCTCAAATCCCAAATGGACAGACTAATTATTCCTATTTTTCCCTAATTTCTCTTTCCTCTTTTCCCCCTTGGCCATCTTTGGGACCTTGGCCGAGCCGTGCCATTGCCGTACGCACCGCGGGGCTGCAGGGCTGCAGCAAGGGGCTCTGGATGACCTTCCAGTGCTCAATGTAGAAGGCGAGGAGCTCCTCCATGTCGGGGAAGGGATGTCCCTTCTGTATGTACAGGCTGCCCCCGGGGCTCTTGCAGATTCGGAAGTGGCTGACCTTCGTGTGGTTGCGCACTGCGGGGAAGCCCAGGAGGTGGAAAACTCAGTTGGCGCAATCGCCAGCTCCTTCCCCCCCTGCTGACTCTCACCCTCTCTCCTTTCCAGGCAGCTGGTCTATTAATTCACCCCAAAGCAACGCAACTCGCCCCTGGGGTGTTACATCCCACTCCCCACCATCCCTTTTGCTCCCAACTCCTGGCTCAGAAGACTCTTGGCTACGGGCGAGCAGGGCTCGTTTGGACCGGAGCGGCAATGCTTTGTTAGCGGGGATAATTCCCCTTGCAAATGCACTGCTTGAGTGCGACGAAGCTCAGCGCTGCTCCGGGTGGATAAACCAGCGGCAGCCGGACCTCCTGCAGGCACACAGCAACCCAGGGGAGCGATGGATGGGACGAGGGGTTTGCCGTGAACTTCTCTCGAGGTTGTTTTTATGTGGATCAGACTAGATTGTAACGATGCTGTGTGGTCCGAAACCCCCTGAATTCAGATTTCTGCACTGGGAGCAGCCCAGGCCCTGGTAATCTGGGGCGGCAGCGTCTTTTTAGGCAACTCTCAGGTGACAAAAGCCGCTGGAATGAAATCCTGAGAGGTAATGCCATGAAACCATCATTAAGGCGCTGTGAATTGTTTATGGCTTTCATACCCTGGATGGGAGGAACGTACTTTCTTTTGCCACAGTAATTTGGCAATCCATACCTGCATCTATTCGCTTTCCCCGTGCTGTTAGAAAACAGCCAATTCACTTTTAACAAGATGCTGTAAAATGCTTTAAACTTATTTCCGTGTTTTTCACCCTGTGCTGACCAAGCCAGGAGCTGCCTCTAAGGAACAGCTTGGTTCCTTTCCCCATGCTCATTTTCTCTGGATAATTGCCACAAAATTACCTGAGAGAGAGTACTCGCCCTTGCTGCTCTCGCTGTCCCGGACGAGGAAGGAGCCGTGCTGGTTGGGAGGCGAGAGGAGGAGCTGCTCCGCTTCGCTTCGGCTGATCTTGCTGAAGTACCAGCTGCGGGGGCAGAGCAGGGGGGTTAGCGCAGTGCGAAGAGGTGGTGCACGAACGGGGCTGCACCCACCCCAGGGGCTCCTGCACCTTCTGAGCCAGGGAGGGGGAGCAGCTTGCTCCCACCATGTGCTCGCCCCTGGCAGCCACCGAGCAAGCAGCACGGCGGTCAGCCCACGGCTCAGAGCCTGTGAAGACAACTGCCTGCTCGCACCATTTCCAGGCTGCGTTGGGGCTGCTTAATTTCCTTGGTTTTTCAGGCACGTGTTGCCTTTTATCACAGCTTACTGACTGCAAACCGTTTCCTCTAGCAGCGCCTGATTTCTGCTGCCTTGAGCTGGCCAGGTCTCAGCTCGGTCCCAAAACCAGGTTTATACCCATGGCTCTGCAGGCAGGAGCCGAGCACCCGGGCTGACAGCCTGCAGTAAATAAAGCAGCAGCCACCTGGTGCGGTGTGGAAGATGCTCTGGTGGGGTTGCACCCACACATCCTGCCCTGACAGCAGCAGCTACAGGCATGGGATTGCTTTGTACTTCTTGACTGCAGCTCATGGACATAACCAGCTCTCAGAGCCTGGGAGCAAATCACATCAGTGAAAACACCTCTAGGAATTGCCTTTTGCTGCTCCAGACACGGCCGTGCTGGTTGGGGATCTCAGCAGCACCAAGCCAGCAGAGAGGACCCAGCCAAACCGCTCTTCTGTGCCCAACCAGCACCGAGATTCATCACCAAATCTTCCGCAAGAACAGGCGGGCTGGCTGGCTGGGTCCCAACTCAGCAGGGGACATGGCAGCGTGGGGAAGAGACTGTTTCATCCAGCCCAACGCAGCTGTGACGTGAGGAGCCGAAGGTTTCGTCATTAACTGGGATCTCCAGCGTCTGAGAAGCTGTGCGGGAAATTATATGTGGTGGGGTTACACAGCGAAACAAATTACCACCCAGCTCCGACCTGCGGCTCCGCAGAGTCTGAGCGCTCCCAGCTTACTCCGGCTACAAAGCCGTGCACGTTTGCTGCCAACCACCATCGCTCACTGCGGCATCCCCCTCACCTCCGTCCTCAGGATGGGGCTGGGCACGAGCTGCACCAGGTTGTACACACACACACGCTCCACTGTACCCTGCCTGACTGTTCCAGGCAATGGGACTAAAGCAGTAAGCCAGCCCTGCGGTCCTCACCGGTGTGGTGCCAGCACGGTCCAAACCAGACAGGATTTGCCTTTCTCCAAAGCGCAGGCAGGGACGGGAGCGAGGGAGTCTCCCATGC
This sequence comes from Psophia crepitans, assembly GCA_013399095.1. Classification (NCBI taxonomy): domain Eukaryota; kingdom Metazoa; phylum Chordata; class Aves; order Gruiformes; family Psophiidae; genus Psophia; species Psophia crepitans. The sequence goes on along the minus strand of VWZZ01007934.1, from coordinate 415,774 downwards.
CACCAGCTGCAGTAGATGCCCCTGCACATTAAGGACCCTTCCCAGGCTCCCACTGCTCCTTTCCTTTACCCCTGTTCCCAGGCAGCACAGGGCAAGTGCCAGGGGAGTCTGCAGGGCGATTACACCCACCCCATCCGTGCAACCCCCGTCACTCGGCATGACTCAGGGCCTGGCACAGAGGGAACAGCAGTGTCTCGGGGCGCTTTGCCCGACGTGTTGGGACCAGGCTGCCTTACGCAATGATGATCCTCGGCTTTCCCCAGCTGTCAGAGGGCTGAGACATCAGCCGGAGCTCCATGTCCGGTGGGAGATGGACCGATGGGGAGGAAGTCCCCGGCCCCAGATGACGCCGATGGCAGCAGCACCGGCACAGTGGCTTACAGGGCTCTAAGCTTCCCAGCAGGTCCCGACCCAAACTGCTTCTCCCCACATTCCCAGGCCCTTTGAGTTGGCAGGGCTCAGTCACAAGCTTCCCCAGCTCCCTCCCTCCCTGCTGCCTCCTCTTTAATGCAGGGTAAGAGAAAGAGGAGCCAGAACAAGCTAGAGCCCATTTATTCGGCATCGTAGCTGCAGCCATGCATGCCATCACATCGTGTCCCAGCCCAGAGCCACCCCATCCTGTGCAAGGGTGATGTCCCCGGGAAGAGGGACCAGCATCTCTGAACCCCTCCCCGAGAGCATCCCCCAGCCTTTGCTTGCTGCGCTGAATACCTCCACTCCACTGCTGTGAGCTGCATCATGGTGGAGATGCCTGTGGGAGGGCAGATCCCCTCTCAGTCCCACCACCAGTGATGGCAAAAGCAGGAGACGAGATGGTGCTCCCCGCTGGAGCAGAGGGTGAGCACTACCTTTCCCTGGGCAGGGACGTGGTACCCTGGGCCAGCTTCAATCCCCCTGCGGGTCCAGAGCATCGGATACTTACGGGCGGTGAGCAGAGGTGCCCTGGCTGAGGTTGGCCACGTATGCAGCGGGAACGTACCCCATGGCTGGCTCCCCCAGCAGTCGCCGGGCTAAAACATATTCTCCTTCTTCTCTGAGGACACGCAGTTTGTCCCCTGCGCTTACGCTCAGTTCCTCTGCGCTCCGGGCTGTGAAAGCGTATAAAGCGATAAAGAGAGAGGACTTGGGGATGAAGGAAACGGAGCTCGGCTCTGAGTGCAGCGAAACAGAATCGGAACCAAGATACCCCAGCGAGCAGCTCTCCGGCACGGAGCGGGGATGGAGCTTGTTCCAGAAGGACGTCAGGAAGGTCAAACGCTTCCGGACAAACTGCTCCATTCCCGGTGGATGCGGTGATCTATGCTACCGTGCTTCTCAGAGCTGGAGGAAGGGGTGATCCCGGGCTCATGCCGCCGGCCGGGCAGCTCAGGCTGCCGTCCCACGTCCCTCACGCGCGTCTGGGCGCTCGCCGGCCCTTCCCGGTGAACTTCCTATTTCTGAAAGTGAAACTGGTTGATCTGGTGGGACGAGTCTGCAGGTGGGATGAGTCTGCAGGCGGGAGTCCCACGCTCAGACCCGCGGGCACATCTGGGAGACGGGCACAGCTGGGGCCGGGCTCGCCGCTCTCGAAGAAGAACGGCGCTGCTTTTTTTTTTTTTTTTATAATTTTTTTTTTTAAGTGTGGCCT
>VWZZ01007934.1:390085-414031 GCA_013399095.1 Psophia crepitans | reverse complement strand
GAACGGCGCTGCTTTTTTTTTTTTTTTTTAATAATTGTTATTTTAAAGTGTGCTCTCCTGCTTGTTACCAGAGCACCGGTAAACACAGCGCTCTGTTCTTCAAGCAGCTCTTGTGACAAGTGGCTGACTCCAGTTAATAGTCTTGATCTCACTTGTGTGGGAGGGTACTTTTTTTTTTTATAGGAAAATAATTGCATTACAAACGTGTGATAGTTAGAATTAAGGAAACAGCCTTAGAAGAGATCTGAAGTGGTTTGGATATGTGTTGGGTGGATATTGTGGGGTTTATAACAGAAGATCCTTTTTCCTTTCAGCCTGCAGTGACCTCCCAGGGTTACCCCACTAAAGCCTTTGCCTCCTCCCACTCATTCCCCATTGCAGAGGATCTCTAGGGAATCCACTTCCCAGACCCACCAGGATCCGGCGCTTGCTCGGCCCCCAGCAGAGGTGGGTCCCCCTCAGCACCCGGAGGTGCTCAGCTGGTGCAGGGTCTGAGTCAGCCCCAGGCGCCTGCGTGGCATCCAGCTCCGAGCCCTGGCACACAACCCCCCGTTCCGGCTGCCACCAGCACACCCACGCTCCTCACAGCCCCAGTCACGCTCCAATGCAGACATGCTACAACCCCCCCGCCAAACCCAGCAACCACAGACATTGGCGAAAGGACAGAGATTTCCACCTCAAGCCGTGCACGTCCGCTTTGAGCCGCCTGAAGATCGCTGCTCTGGTGAGAAACCCCAACTCCAGCTCCCCCCAGCCCCTGCCTGGGTTTTGTCACTTAACTGTTTCATCTAATTAGTGGGACTTTTGTGCCTGGCAACCCCGCTCCTGGCCTTGAGCCCATTATTTCAATCCTCCTCTTCTTGTAATTGGTCTGGGTAGCTCATTTTGGGTGTGCAGTTGGGTTTTGAAAGAGATTTTAAAAAAAAAAAAAGAAAAGGAAACTTTATTGTAGGGGCTGGGCTGCAGACTGCAACCATGTGGTGTATGAAGAACAAACTGGACTCGTCCCTGGGTCAGCAGCTCTGGGTTTGCCGTGTCCTCCTGTGTTCTGGATGTCCCATGATGCCCAATCAACCTCCATCAGCTACATTTCAATATCTGGGTTTGGAGGTCAGTTCTTTTCCCAGCCTCTCCCAGGTAGAGAAGCCCAGGGCAGAGGGCAGGAGTAGGGAGCGCTCCATGAGCGTGCTGTGCTCTGTGTGTTGCCGCACAGGCGGGAACTAGGAAAAAAGGGAGTCTTGAATAAAATACTCAGCTCCCTACTTACCAAAGTGTAATTCCCCTGAGATCCTCCCCCACCTGCCCAGCCACAGCCTCGCCCTCGGTGGCACGCAGGGATGTGTCATTTCTCTGTGTATTTCTCCCACTCCAGCGTGGGGAGGGGAACAGAAGATGGGGCGCAGAAGGGGGTGCAACACATGGGGAAGGGACATCCCCTCTGCTGTCCTTCTGCAGCGCTTCTGACAAGTCTGCTCCTCACGTCACACACCATCGGGAGGAAAATGGGCTGCTTGGTTATGCATTCAGAGATTATCTGATTAGATCGAACACCGAGCATTTATGCCTTACTGTTTTGAATGAGGACTTGGTAAACTTGTGGTTTGCAGGAGACTGGAGACCGATTTACCTTCATTGACCTTTGCCAGATTAGATTCTTTAGTGGTACAAGCGATAGACAAGTGCAGCTGATTTATAACACGCAAGGCTTTGGATCTTGATTTGCACCTAAATGAAAGAGTACTTCAAAATGACAAACATCCCTGAGGACTAAATACCACCTCTGAGCTGAACTTACCAGACACGCATAACACACACTCATCACTGCAGACCTGTGTCTGCGCAGGACACGCACGCACAGCGCAGAGTCCCACGCCAGGACATGGCTGATAAATCACAACCTCTTTCTAGTATCTTTTTTTATTTTCCTATTAAGTTCCAGGAGCATCCCTGCTGCTTTGAATCCCTTTGGTACTATAACACATCTTAAGGGAAAAAAAAAAAGAAGGGAGGAGAAGAAAAGAATAAGCATGTTCACAAAAGTTTCTGATCCTTGCACTGTGGGATGGAAGATGGGAGGACACAGGAAGAGTGAGAAAGATAAGGAAGGCACAGATACTTAACGGATCAAGTATTTTCTTTGTAGTCCCTGTGGCCAGCTTACAAGGCTGCATTAAACCCCAAACTGTGCACAGACTTGGGGCTACGGTGGATACACAGGGACTTTAGTTCTAGCACCACTAAAAAGCACCTCCAAAGAGCAACAAACCAGGAGATCTGTTCGGTAGAGCTGGTTACATAGTCCTGGTCTAGTTGCAGAGCACCTGGGAGCAATAAACACAAACAGCACTTTGCATTCATCCGTATGTCAAATACTGCACATCGTGTTCTCCCGTACTAATTGACAGAAACCAGCAGCTCCCATCCACTAATGAGGGCGCTCATTACATCTAATTATCTGAGGTTCTGTTCAAGGTCCTGTTACGTTTACACTCAAAATACATCTTGCAGCATGGAGCCGTTGGGGGGGGGGAAGGAAGAGAAACATAAATCCAATTAATTTCCCAGAGGGGCAAAATGTTGGACAACGTGGGCCATGCCGAGGAAAATGAGCACGGGGCGTATCACGGCAGGGGAATCGCAGCATCACATAACCGAGGATGTGCCACTCGTTACCGAACGACTGGCAAAGCGCAGCGGCTGATCATGGCATCGCTGTGTCTGGCACCCTGTCCTGAAGCACCCAAACAGGGGGGAGACTTCCTTGGGCCTTGGGTTCACCTCCTCGCTGCTGGCAGGGACTGCAAGCCCAGCCCAAACACTGCTTGCCAGGGCCCTGAGGTTCCTCTTGCTCTTCCTGTTGGCATGACAAGGTGGCTGGGGGGTTGTTTTGGGTTTCACGTTTCTTTTTTTTTTTTTTTCCAGATTTCTCCAGGTGCTTCCTGGCATCACAGTGCGTTTGAGAAAGTTTTTGCCTCTTCATGAATTGTTTCGGTTGGGTGCTCATGGGACATTTCAGACAAGGGGTGGTGGAGGATGACAGCATTGCGTGGGAAGAGGAGAAAAGCAGAACAGTGGCACTAAAGCAGCTTCAGTTATTCTCCGTTTCCTGGGGACCAAGGAAGAAAGTGGCATCTTGGCAGACTGCTGGTCTGTCATTATCAAAGGGGGCAGAGCCCATCCCTGGAGGCAAACGGTCCAGGGGCTGAGGGGCTCGTGGACAGTCAGTGCAGAGGGTTCAATACAGGCAGAAGAACAGTCGTCCTGGGACAGGGAGTGATAAAGAAGGTGTGAGAGGAGGCAGAGCATCGTGGCGTCTGGCGGCTGCTGTCTCTGAGCCCTGTAGGAGTGGGTTGGACTGGCTGGTGGAGAGGAGGAGTGCAGGTCACAGGGCACCTGAAACAGCACAGGAAAGCAGAAAAACCCTATGGGAGGCAGCTGGAGGCAGAGTGAGCTGTTTGTACAGTGCCCAGCAGGTCTGGGGCACGTGTGACTGCAGCGTAACAGCAACAACCCCTTAAACTCGCAAAAATACTTTTCAGGTACCTTGTGAATCCTAGAGTGCTCTTCAAGGATCTGCAAATGATGGCAAGGAAAAGCCAACTCACATCTGTCACACTGCAATCTATGTCAAATTTCTAATGGGGATTGCTGTTGAACTGAAAAATCTGTAAGGACTGACACCCCAAATCAGACTGGAAAATAGTGTGGCCAGTCTACAGGCTTCCTCTTCTGCTTTCTGCTGAGATTATCAACACAGACCAGCCTTTGCTTGTCCTCTCCTGTAATCTGACTTCCAGAGGATGCTCCTTCTAGTACAGACTGCCTGGCAGAACAACACTTCTACATGACTCCTCTGCTCCTGTCCCTGGAGTAATCATTTGCAACACGTAAAAACCATTAAACACCTCCTCCAGACTGGCAGGTGCCAGCGAGTTGTTCATCCTCTTTCAAGGCTGCAGGGATCTCCACGGAAAGCGGGCTAAGGGAGATCAGCCTGTGCTCTCCATGCCCCTAAACTTTCTGCCAGCACCCTGCCACAGCCGAGGAGCAGCAGCAGGAGTCCCCAAGCTGGCAGGTGCTGACAGTCACTTTAAACAAGGACTTAAACATCTTCACTCCCTTGTCTGGAGCTGAGCAAACAGAGGACAGGTGCTTTCAAAAGAGAGGTGCATGGTGACTCAGTTGTTGAGGGGGGAATCTCTGTCAATATGTAGGCAAATGATGGATTGCTCCATCTGCCCAGATGTCCTTGTTACTCTGAGGAGGAACCAGTCCATCTACTCCATCACCGCACTTTGTGATATCTCTCCCCACAAAGGCCCTTTGGAGGCTGTTGGATTTGGGGTTGGGATATTAAGTGTTGCTAGAAGAAGCCTACCCAGTGTCCCAGAGGAACAGGCCTGAGAGACCTCACCCAGTCCACCTCGTCTGTCCTATACTTATGTCTTTCCCCATCTTCGCCAAACCAGTTCTTAAAAGACCTCCAGAAATGGATATGCCACAACATCCTCAGACAACCCATTCCAGTGAGTCACTAATCATTAGTGGTGGGAATGAGTGTCTAACCTGCTGCATCTAAGCCTATTACCTCTTGTCCCATTCATCACCAGATTGCTCCATTCCTTTCTGCAACAGTCTCTTCTGTCTGTGAAGACTGCTCAGGTGTCCCACCGCAAGCCTAGCAGCACCACATCGATCCACCTGGACCCCAGCCCAGAACACACACACTGACCTTATATGAACAGGCAACATGGTCATCTTTTTCTCCATTTGTCTTCAGTGTTCTTCCCCTGTCCATGCGTGCTGGTGTTCCGATGGTGCCACCTGAGCTGGCTCTCTAGTGCATTCACCTGGTGGGGACGAGAAAGCAGCAGCTCTAAGAGGAGTCTGCACCATTGCACAGATAATCTTCAACCTGTCCCACACACAAGAAGAAAGTGCCAGCTCAGGTTACCTCCACTGAGGCTCAAACTTGCATTTTACCCTGTGGTTATAGAGGTCTGAGCTCACAGAACTCAGCTTCATCTCTTCTCTCCCTACTCTACCTCTTCTGGACCTGCTGCTAGTTCCCTCTGATCAGATGGTTGCTCCTGGCTCTGGAGGATGCAGGAGTCACAGAGGCTGCCCATAGTTAACAGCTAAATCCTGCTCCTGGGGTGACTGCACAGAAGACAGACATTGGGGCACAAAATTTTACCTGTTTCCGTAGGGAAGCAACTGTCTTCTCCAATTCAGCCACAAGGGACTCGAGATTCTCTCTGGAGGAAGGGCTTGGAGAAGGCGCCTCATTTCTGGGGTCAGGGATAAAAAGTGAAAGGGATTATGCAAACGTCAGCTTCCTGGATGAGAGAATCATTCTGCCTTCTCCAACATCAGCCTCCATGTAAGCATCAAACAGAAGGGCCCAACTGCCAGATTGACCTGCCAAGAGATGCCAACCAAACAGCCATTCAGCCCAGATATTTAAATGTCAGTCGGACTCTGCACTAAAGTGTTGAAGGACTTTGACCGAGCTCAGCATCTATCTACTGAAACACCCCTGACCTCCAGACCTCTGCAGAATGGACTGAGTTACTAAGAACTTTTCTTATGCTTCACAAAATGGAGGTAAAACAGTGGTGATACTACACCTGGGGAAGGCAGGCTTATGCTTGGCAGGGTTTTCCTCTGGGTAGCTGAAGCCAGGAGACCTCTTGCTTCGGAACCGCTGAGAAAGAGCCCTGAATTGCCCACGTGTCTGGCAGTCTTGGGAAGGAAGAGAAAGTCTGCAATGAGCATTCGTGTTTAAAGCAGAACCATATGGATTGAAGGCAGCAGAAGGCAGCGCTGCCCTCTTTCACCATCCACCCTTGACATATCTCTTATGCCAGAGGGATGGAGGCAACAAAGGTGGCTAACAGGGCACCCATAGCTCAGCTGGACATCTGTAGCCAGAACATAGCACAAAGGGACCCATGGTAGGATCTGTGGTTTAACAGCAGAGTTTTATAGACTCCCAAATGAATCTATAAATGATATGTGGTGGGGATCACCATGCCTACATCCTGTTTCAGTCTCTCCCCCTACGCATTGGTTCCTGCCAGAAGCCCTCAACTGGATGGACCTTTGGCCAGATTCAATGAAGCTAACAGGCTTCCTAGAGAGGTGGTCAACGCCCAAGTCTGTCAGTGTTGAAGAGGCATTTGGACAATGCCCTTAATAACATGGTTTAATTTTTGGTCAGCCCTGAAGTGGTCGGGCATTGGACTAGGTGATTGTTGTAGGTCCCTTCCAACTGAAATATTCTATTCTATTCTATTCTATTCTATTCTATTCTATTCTATTCTATTCTATTCTATTCTATTCTATTCTATTCTCCTCTTTGCATCCATTGCTGACACACACAGTTCTTATGGTGTAGCATGAAACCAGCTCCTGGCATTTCATATAAGCTGACAGTGCGTGACGAATGCCACCCAGATCCATCCCCACATCAGTCGGTGCTAGAGCAGCCTCCTTCCTTACCCTCACAACAGTCCTGCCACAAGCGGAGATCCACTGTGGGAATCTCTTCACAGCCGACCATACCCTGTGGGTATGATGCCACCCGAAAGACATCTCTCTGGAGCTGCTGGATGTGGTCACTGTTGTCACAGATGACACGAGCAAGGGATGTCTGTCTGATCTGAGTCAGCTGTGCCGGTGTGAAGACTCCGGGATTCTCATACCAAAATCTGCAGTGGGTTGTAATCACAGCATGACTCAGGAGTAGGAGAGGAGGATGGGGAGTGAGGCTGGGAGAGGGAGAAGAGTTCCCCTACATCTGTGTAGCAGCACCCACACTCCTTAGAAAGAGGTTTTATTCTGGTGTCAGGTGGCTTCAAACACAGACTGCCCTTTTCTGAACAACTGAACTTCTGTGAGCTGCTGGCCGGAGCTGCAGGGTGTCCCCCCTACAGGTACAGCCCATTGCAGGGGAATCCCAAGGCTCAGACAGCTCTGCTGTAGCAGGCTGGGACATGGGTGAACTGTGCTCCTGCCATAAATGCATCACCAAGGACGCGTATCATTCATACAGCAGCAAGTAGGAATTAGAAGGAGCTCCTGCCGACTTTTTCTAGCATTTTCAGGAGACATTGGGCACATCCTCAATGGTGCCCAGTGTCCCACAGTGAAATGTCCTTTAAATCAGGAAAGGACACATGGACAGCAACTGCGGCAAGTCCTTTTGCAAGTACACTGGACAGGGGAGACCCTTCCAAGACAAGAAATAATAAAAAAATACAGGTTCTGTTCCTCTCCCCAGGGAGAAAACCACCTGAAATAGAATACCAAAGACTTTGGGTTGACTCTGATGATAGTACCTGTCTCCATCCCTCAGCCTTCTGAACTGCGTTGTTAGCAGGCACATCAGCGTTGGTCCAACTCTGGTACCAGGGACAAGATCCTCCACCATCAGGGCTGGAAACAGGTCAATATTTTTAGCAGTTCCATACAAACTGCAGGATAAAAGATATTAAAAAATAAAAGTTAGAAGACTATCAAAGAGTGGAGATAAAATAAATCTGATCCTACCATAGGAATTTGTATGCAAGGAACTCCTCCGGACAATATTTACAATGGTCTTATCTAAAAGACAATGGGATAAAGGCCTGCCTTGGAAAGAGGCAGCCAGCGCAGATGGGATGCAGTTTAGTCTTGCTGGAAAATAGCTCCAAGGCTCAATCTGCTTCCAAACTACACCATGGCAGTGCCTGATGACATTCCACTCAGAACCAGACTGATCACTTGGAAAGACCTCATTTGTCTTACCCTGTTCTTAAACCACAACTATTACCCTATCTTAACATCTGTAGATAGCAATATCTGGGAAGGTTATTTGATGGGTTGTCCTGGGAGGATCAGAAACTTTTCACTGACTGATCTCCGGTGATTTTGATGCTTCCAAGTCCAAGCTACAGTACCTCCTGAGCTTTTCCCTGATCTCCAAGTTCTTTATCTCATTTCTGAGGTCCTCAAACTCCTGTGCAGATGAGAGGTTGCAGAAGACCCTGAAGTCATTGTAAGGTGGGATGCCATGATCTCGCCCTCTCTGGATGTTGATAGCAGCCAAGTCCAGTGAGACGGAATGTGCCATGGAGAAGAGTTTCTCTGTCAGCTCCATGTTGAGGAGTTCAGAGGGGACCCGCATTTTCCCAGGAACCCCAAACAGCCCGCGGAGGAGAGGATCAATCCCACCCTCCTGTGTGATCCTGAAAGGGGAGAAGAAGGCCTTGTGCAGGGGGATGTGGCCTTGGCGGATGGGCTGGAAGGTTTCATTCAGCCGGTACAGGATGGGGTTGATCAAGGTGTGTCCGAAGCGGAAGGCAGCAGTGGCAAAGGCATTGAGAATCCCTGCATTGATGTTGGGGTTGTAGCCTTTGTACTCACCCAGCATCTTCATCCCAGCTTCCCCAAGGACCTTCGGGAGCCACTGGGCATACGTGATATGCTGCATTTGGGCACCCACTATCTTCCGTGCCTCGTGATACAGGAGGTCTCCATCCCAGTGGGGATTGAGGGCCGACAGCTCTGTGGCAATGCGGTTGTGCTCCCTGAACCAAAGCGTGTGCATGGCTGTGAGACCCAGCTGCTCATTGGCACGGTGGTCTCCTGCCAGGAAGCATGGCACGGGGCTCTCGTTCTCATCTCTCATGCACTCAGTGGGTGGCCCCACAGCAAAGGGAAGGAGATGCTTCCCTGAGCTGGGCACAACTTGCCCTTGCTTCAGCAGCCCATGTTGGCTGCTCAGATCCCGCAGCTCCCGTGATTCCTGCTCTGTGCTGCCATAAACATTGGAGGCATCAATGTAAGAGGTCAAGTGGTTGATCTGCTCCCTGGCATAGACGGAGTTCATCAGCAGGGAGGTCATCCCACTACCGCACACGGGGCTCGAGCGAACGAAGAACATGCAGCGCCCGTTCCTCACGCGAGGGTCATTGGCAGGGACCATGACGGAGAAGCACGGTGGGTCATTGCTGCACACCTCGCTGCAGGGTGCTCCATCTGAGAAGCGGGACATGCTAATGGCTGCCACCGTCTGGTCCATGTCATGGTCCAGAAACTGGCCCCACTGCATGAGCATGTGCGTAAACTGGTCATCAGGTGTGATGGTCTCAGTCCCAACCATGGCAGTGGAGACAAGCCGGGGCAGAGGAAGGGGCAAGTCCCTGGCATCTTCTGCCAAGGAAAATCCCCGTGGGAGGTTAAATCCATTCTGATAGGCAGGTTTGAGGAGCCTCTGGAAGGCTGTGAGAGATGCACCCCACATCGGGTGCTGGAGGTTGTTGCAAGACCCATCGTGGGTCCTGTACTTCTTGTGGAAGCAGATATCCGAGCAATTTGGTGTGCGGCGGTGGGCAGAGCAGCCGGACAGGTTGGCAATCATGTTCAGGTAGTGAGGGGACACCAAGTCGTTGTACCGATACCCTGTGAAAATAAAGGCAAAGCACCGGGTCAGACCACGGCCACAGTAGCCATCTGGTTCCTACCGTCCCATGTAAGGGCTCTGTGTGAAACTGCTGCTGGGCCTGTCAGGGTGGGCACGGGAAGGCCAGGTCTCTGATCGTGGTGTTGCTATGTAATTTATGGAAGGTTAAATGAAGCACAGGATTGTATCAGGGCCACAGAAAAGAAAAGAAGAGGAAAGAGCTTAGTATAAACTGTGTGCAGGTGGGAACCACAAATTTTGTGACCGGCAGACCAAACTGTGGGGGTGGTCTCTGTCTCCATCCTGGGTTTATTTTACCTCTCTCTGGGTTATTACTGCAACCTTGAGCACCATCAACTATCCAAACCCTACGTGACGAGCAGCAGGGAAGCTGTGGGTGACTGCCAGGGCGCGACGCCATGCGAAAGCGCTGAATAATGCTGCGCTGTGCGGATGCTGACAGGGCAATGAGGAGGAGAGGCTGGCAGTCCGACCAGCCCAGACAAGACCTGCAGCCTGGAGAGAGACTCCTCGCAGCCTGGAATACAAAAATATTTACGGGCCCCAAACGTACATGCCTGCTACGCAATGACTCACACTTGAAGGTAAAAACACGCAGTGTGTGGGAATGTCTGTTGTGGATAAAGGAAGTTCCAGTTAGCAAGTTTTGGAGTCCAGCTGCTGGATCTTGGATCTCACTAAGTATTTTTGGTGTTGCTTGCTATGGTGCCTCAATAAAAGGAACCTGAGTGGCTGGAACCCATCTGAGTTTGTAGCTAAGAGGTCAAAGTAGTTGAGAGGTAGAGGAGTGATACCTCCCTTCCTCTGTTATAGCACTCAAACACTTGACAGTTTGCAGTATGTTTCTCATTGCCACTTGGAGGGCACGCAATGTCTCCGTCCACAATGCTGAGGGGTCAAAACTCAGACCCACATCTGGGAGTTAGATGGCTAAATATTTTTAAAGATAAGGGCTTTCATAGCCACTCGAGATCTTTAGCAAAACAGGGAAATGAATCACTTTCCTGAGTACCAGGTTGGTAAGGTAAACACAAGACCAGCCCTCCGGCTGTTAGGAAAACCATGAGATGTAAGTGAGCATTGCAACCCAGACAATACCCAAAATTGCACTTTTTTTAAACTTTCTGAATATCTACACGTTGTTTTAATTTCATCCTATACACGAAGTTAAGAAGGAAAATAAAATCTCTCCTACCTGTGACATTCATATCCACAATTAGACCTTGTTGCACGTGTTCCTGAATCAGCTGCAAGGTCCTTTCGAAGATCTCACCTGCCCTGGCTGTTTCAAGGGTGTAGGGGTCCCGGGGGTAACGGAAGAGAGCCAGCAAGTCATTGGGCGTCTTGGGGCGTCTGTTTCAAGCAATTAGAAGCGATGGAGGAACATTAAAATAAACAGACTCTGTTCAGAGCAACCAGACTCTACAGGAAGCCAGAGTCAGGTTCTAAGTCTGGTCTGGTGCTTGACACCCAAAACTAACGTGTAAGAATGATGCAGCTTGCCTGCATGCTGCAGATTATTAAAGAAAAGATATTTTTCCCCAGGAAAATACACATATTTAATTTCCTTAGTGTCTCTGGGTTTCTTCTACTACAGTAATTTATTTTTCCCTTTTCAACAGCTGAAACCCAGAGGTTTTGAGCTTAATACAAACTGCCTACCTTTCAATAAAAACATATATTGGGGTGGAAGAAGAGGGAATTACCATTCACTTGGGAAGTCATTTTTCATTGAGGAAATGGCTAGAATTACTATATCATTATTTCTGTTCACCCTACACAAAGTCAGTTACATTTATAAAACGCTGCTGTTCATTATGTTCTTTTCTATGCACTGTCTCTGGAGCCAGCTCCAGGTGACAAAATATACACCGCAGACACAAGTGACATAAGAGGTGATATTCACGTATCGGACTTTTCCAGATTCCCAAATGCCTGTTATGAAGTTCTATCACATCCTTACATCTACATGGTGCGGCTTCAACCTCCAATACTCGAAACAACACTGCAGCTTTCACTTACGGATTGCCAACGATAAAATGAGACGTGAGAAAGCTTCGTTCGTTGTCTTTTTGATCTCTTTTGTGCTCCAAGTCTCGGATCTTGGCACTTCACGCACTTACCTGCTAAACAGCTCAGTGCGTGTTGAATTGATGGCATGGTCCACGCTGCTGATGGCTTCCCGTAACGATGTGGCTACAAACGTGTCACCGCTCCGACCGACATTGGTGGCTTTCCAAAGCAGAAAAAACCCAAAATATTGTAAATTTACTTTTACATGAATTTATTTTCCAAGCCCAAGAAAATCTGCATATCAGTACAAGCCCCATAGTAACTCCACAGCAGGTCAAACTGCATCTCCATTTCCAACACAAACACCATAAATTTATTTTTTAAAACAGATATTCTCAAGAAGAAATTAATTGCCTGGAAAAAAAAATAACATTACTTTTTCAGGAGATGGCTGCGGAACACATATTCAGAGTTTGCTCATGTACGGCTTCCCAAATAAATACCTGTTTTGGTTGGTGGTTAAACTGGAAAAAGAAAATGTAAAAATCACAGCAGGTTAACCCCAAACAATGTACTTACTTCCCACAAAAGAAACTTCTAAAATTCATTAAATTAATTTGAATGCATTGCTCACACGTTAATTTTCCATTTGTGGAACACTGCTAATTCAGTTCACCTTTAGCGTTAACACATCAGATACATAATTTTAAAACAGGAAAGAAAGTTGTTGTTTGAATACCTTCAGAAGTAAACACATGCATTCTTAAAAATTACTACAGAATGCATTTTTTTTAAGCCAAGGTCTCTCCCCCAGCTGAGCAGACCAGCTCCCATTTGGCTACCAGCCTATGCAATAGCCAGCTGGAAAATGAAGTACTAGCCAAGAATAAATCACAGAAATTACCTTAGGAATCATTTGAAACAACAAAGAAATATCAGATTATTCTCAGCTCCTTGCATACAATCCCTGTACAGAAAATTATACTAAATTCAGCTAATAAGCTGCCACTATTCATGCTGGTTATTCCTGTGTGCTTGAGGAATAGCCCTCTACTTATATTTTTAACCTTATTGCTTGCCTTTGATTTTTTTTCCCTTGCCAGTTCCTCCCTACCCTCTAAGGAGTTCAACCTCCACTCCTGACCTCTGGTTTGCCCAGCAGAGGCGTGCTCCTCCTCTTTATTCATCACAGCTTCCCTAACGCACGGAGCAGTAGCTTGAAAACGAGCAGCTTATTTCCCGTTCCCAAGGGACCGAGCGAACATTTAAAACCCCATATTTGCATCGACAATGTTGTTCTCCTCCTCCCTCCCCCGGCGTGCGAGGTTACGGTCAGACGATGACTTGTGAGCGTGCTGGCACATTTTAATAAGTTTCTTCCTCCCAGCAGAGGCAGTAACTACAGGCACGCCGACAGCTTGGCTTGCGGGAGGAGGTTTAAGACAACACCTTCGGCTTTGCAGGGAGCAACTGCAGCTCAGCTGAGAAAACAGCGAGGAGCAGCTGGGAGCTGCATAGCATTACACATCGCAGCGACTCCAATCACGCCTGCGAGGGACCTGTCTGCAAAGAAGCTAAAGAAATAACAGCACAGCACAACCCCTCCTTGCACAAGAAGACCCCCGAGGACCGCAGGAGAAACCCTACCCGTGATGGTGAGCTGCATAGCGCTGGAGGTGAAGCCAAAGGGATTTCTTGCTATGCACTCGTATCTGCCCTGGTCAGCCACACCGAGGTCTTGAATGGAAAGGGTCCCATCTTGGCTCACGTGGAACTTGCCGCTCTCTGTGATTTGGATACCCTCCTGTTGCATCATCAAAAGACAGAAAACCTGTCAGGGTATGGAAAGCATCTCATCATCCCAGCCTTGAGCCTATTCAGCAAACCCACAGATGGATGCGATGAACTAATGTGGCCACCAGATGTTAGCATTGCTCTTCCAAAGAAACAGAAAGCCATCCAAGGACACCTGCTCCTGCCTGGACCCACTGTGAGGAGGTCCTTGCTCAGTTCCTTAACCCTGGTCCACCTCCAGGCACTCACCATAGGCACAGACATCCCACACATTTCTCTGTGCCTCTTACAGACAGGCTGGCTGGAGCGAGTGCTGTGCCCTGATGCACAGAAGTTTCATGGCACATAAATAAGTCTAGAAGCCTTCAGTTTTGGGACAACTGAAACCGATGGATTTTTGCCAGCTTTGAACTGCAGATACCAGCTTTCGCTCTGGGCAGCAAAGTTCTGAGCACCTCGCTCAAACCCCACCTCTCAACCTGGCTGGTGGTTTCAGGTTTTACTTTTTTATGCTCCTACTTCTCATCATCTTTCTGCTGCCCTGCCTCAATCTAACGCTTACTCTGCTGCCCTCCCAGGCTCCTTTCTTCTGCTCCCACTGTTGGCTGGAGCCCAAGGCAAGCTGCAAGGTCACCTCCCATGAGACCTTTGCAGGGTAACTGAGGCTCAAGCATTTTCCCATTTAATTTATTCTGTGCCTGACTGTGCTCCTGGGCAGGGCAGGTCCCAGTGATGGTCCCTGGTGTTGTACTACAGCACAGCAGGAAAAAGCCTGAAGAGCTTCACTGAATAAATTCTGGAAAAGAGCGGCCAGGCTGCAGCATGATCGTGAGGGATCGTGGCTTTGCCCCATCAAAGCTGGAGCCAACCAGCATCATCCAGTTCCATCAGTGGGAATACTGGAAATAAGGACAAACTACTCAGAAAAAATCCATTTTCAGTATTTTCCAGGAATAGTCAATCAAGCGTTTCTAACATCCTGGAAGGTCGCTGGCTTCAAGTGACTTGTTTGGAGTAAACAGAAACGTTCTGTGCAAGGCTTCAAGCCTGAGAAAGAGCAACGTTCTTTTAGATCATTAAAAACTCCAAATCAGTGAAAATGCTGGTCCTGAAGTTTTCATGAAACACAATTTCTTCCATGTGCATTGCACAAATTGATTTAATTAGTTGAGCTGGGAGAGGTGTTTGACAAGAGAGCTGGTTAGTGCCCTCGTGGAGGAGCCACCCTGCTTCCCGGTGACCGATGAGTACATGGCACGTCTCTTACTTTGACCCAGGTTATGGTGGGCCGTGGATCTCCTTGGGCAGCGCAGGTGATCGCAACGTCCTGGCCTGTCTCTGCCACCACGTCTTGGGGGGGATGAAGGAACACGGGTATCACTGTGCAACACAGGGAAAACGTCACAAGTGCAAGAAATGCATCGAGGAAACCAGAGAAATCTCCGCGCAAAACATCTCAGCGTGGGGAAACCAGAGCTGCCGGCTCTTTCTGCTGCTGCAAAGGCTCTTCAAAGGAGCGCCAGCTTACCCGTGTGCTCTGTGGCTCTACCAAGTCCTCTGTAATTTACATTCATTATTTTCTGCTCCTGTGTGCCCCTACTCGGGGCAATTACACAGGAACGTGCCGGGTTCTCTGTCATTTAAAACTGTTAATTCAAAGGCTTTCTAGAAAAGATGCTCTAGCTGAAAGGAGGACTGTGAATTGAGTCAGGAATTATTGGATGAGGCTCGCTGGCAAGTGCTAGTCAGGTCAGATTAAATAATTGTATTCATCTTGCTGGTCTTAAAATATTCTGTGCATTCTGTGCTTGAAGCATCTGATTTCATGTTTCTAGATAGTTTCCTTCCCTCCAGCCTACCATTAGTAAAATTCTGCCAAGTCTGTGAACAAGCAGGGATGTTTGCTTATTTAGAACGATTATTTATGTGGGAACAGAAAAGAAAATAAAACCATGAAAGCATCCCTGTGTGACTCGTGTTTTACAGTAGCTTGATTTTAGAATACTTAAATTTAGGTTGAACCTATGACCTGGTAGCTAATGTTTAAGACAAATGTATCTGGAGCCAGAGTTAAATCTTCCTGAGAAGGAATCAGTTTTTTTGTGGAATATGTCATTCAAAAAAGAATCTTACAATTAATTCTGTTGGAAAGCCAAAATTTAAAAGTAGTAAAAAAAAAAATAAATACTAAGAATTTCTTAACTAAGAATTTCTTTAATACAATTTTTTGCAAATTCTCAGACAAAAATCTTTTTTTTTTTTCTCCTTTCCTTTACCAAAATCATTTCTTCCTAATGACTCCCAAACACATCACAGGGCTCCATTTTTCTCTCAACCTGGTCAGCTATCAGAGCTCACCTGATGGGTGTTAAAGGTTCTTTTTGATCACATAACCCTGCCCTAGGGCTTACTTGTGCAGATGCCAACCGATACCATCCCACTCCCTGGCCACACCAGATGAGTTTCATTCCCATGTCTATAGTTTTTCACAGAATCATCATCATAGACTACCAGATAAAGCAGCTTCTTCCAATTTACAGATCCTGGCACTCTGGAAACCTCTTTGAAGTTTCCCACCAACTGATGGAAGTCTCAGGGCTCCCAGGAAAAAGCAAAATCCCATCCCAGAGGAACCAGGGCAATTCCCTGCCTTGTCAGTGTGTCATAAACCGTAGTGTTAACTCAGTAAACGCTTCTGCCAGCCCTTATTTCTCACAGCCTCATCAGCTTACCTCGCGGGGTCACCGACAGCTGTACTGGGAGGGTCCTCACTCCAATGGCACTGATAGCGTGGCATTCGTATTGTCCTTGGTCATGCAGAGCTACCCTCATCACCCGCAGCGTACCCGTGGAGAGGATGCTGTGCCTCCTGTCGCTCGGCAGTGGCCCACCTGACGAAACAAACGGTGCTATTTGTTAATTGTCTGTGAAATTTCTCTTCCCATCACTGGAGGTATCTGTGTGATAGTTAACATTTCATTTCCTTCCCAACAAGACATCAGTCACCCTGAAATACCATCTTCATCTTGCTAAGCGTGGAACAGGACAGATGCAGCTCTTCCCATACCCAGGATCATGACTGAGTTGCCTTGTCCGAGCAACTGGAAAGGAGCTGGTGCCCTTTTCCTTTCCTCCTACCTCTCCTCTTAGTGCAAACTGCAGATTTAGTGACACCTGACGGACAGCAAATTCAGAACTCATCCAAACTGGCTGTTTAATCAAACAAACAGAAGCATTTAGCATTTTCTTTTTAAATTTGTTATTTGGATTTTAGTTGGTGTGGAAACTCTGTTCTTTCAATATTTCTTCTGTTTAAGGAGTAAAGTTCAATATTAAAATGCTTCACCAAACCCAAACAAAATTATTAGAACTTCTCAGTTTAGCTTTTTTTTTTAATATTCCATTTTCCTTCAAATAAAGGCTCTATTTATTCATTCCAAATACCAAAAGGAATCTGAATCCTCCCCACACTGTCAAAAGTGGCTCTGAGCATGAGCGATGCTCCATCACTTCTCCTCCTCTTGTCTTGCTCTTAGCATGCCTCCTGTGAAAGCACTGTAAAGCCTGGTTATCTGTGGGTTGCCAAGTGACCTAGCAAACCTGGCTGCAAAGCAGTTGTTAACCTTACTTCTTGTCACTGTGCTCCTCTCCACATCGCTGAGAAATAACTTCTGAAAACGGGGCAGTGGAGTAAAACAAGGTGAAGGAGATGGAGAACGTGCTGGGGAAGGAGAATTTCAGCTGGTCCTTCTTAACTCTACATCAAGGCTATTGCTGTGGAAGCTGGAATACAATAGCCATGAATTCTCCACAGCACTAAACCATTAATTATGGCTCGTGAAGCATAACGAAAAGCTGGAGGGCCTCTGGGCCAAGCGTTATTGGCTTCTGTCCCAGAAAGTGTTGGATGGGATCAGTTCAGTGGAGCCAGTGCTAACAATCAGCCGAGACTATAAAAGTTCACCACCACCTGTTGGCCCAAACTGTTTTTTTCTAAGCTAAAAGAAACTGCAAAAATGTGTCCACGGCCAATGATACTCTCCTGCAACACACTTCCCAAGAGGAGCAAATCAATGACAGTGACGGAGAGCTGGTACATGGTGATACCCACTGACTTGGAGTGTCCAGACCCTGCCTTTTCAAAGGAGGAAGCCACCCCAGGAGGAAGTTTGAGGCTTTCCATGCTAACAAAAAATGGCACACTCCTTTCTGACGTGATGACTTAGTGTGTCAAAGACCTAAGAGGCTCCCTCCTCAGTGCTTAACATCATCCTTGGTGATGTACGACATACCTCCCAGTGTGACTACGTCTGTGCTGATCACCGTCTGTCCTGTGCCATCACTGCGAGTCATCACCCTGGACCAGCAGCGTGGCTGTTCTCTCCCACCTCTCTCCCCTGTGCCACCCATATGGATGGTGGCATGGGAGAGAAAGACATCACAAGTTAAATGAGGCAGTACCTGCCCTCGTCCAAGCAATCACGGGTGGAGGGTGACCCTCAGCAGAGCAGGGGAAATCCACACTTTGCCCCTCAGTTACTGTCTGATCAGTGGGCATGAGGAGAAACCTGGGAGAATCTGGAAGGAAAAGCAATGGCTGAGCAGTAGGAAAAACTCAGGCAGGAAGCTTGGATTAATTCGCAGCTCATGGGAGCAGAACGAGTCACAGGGCTCAAATACACACACACCTCCCCCACAACCGAGCACTTAATCACAGAAACGTCGTCAGCCTGGGGCTCCTCACCTTGCACTATGATCCTTGCTGTCGCCTGGATGGATCCCTCGGTGTTGCTGGCATTGCAGTTGTACTGTCCCTGGTCCGAGAAGGTGACATTCTGAATGAAGAGTCCTCCAGAGCTGGTGATAGCGAAACGGGAATCCTGCGGTAAAGGAGAGCCTGTGCCAAGGGTCCAGCTGATGCGAGGGTGGGGGTGCCCAGAGACCCCACACTCCAAGGTGACGCTTTCCCCAATCAGCACTTCAGTGTTCTGGGGCTGGATCACAAAAGTGGGCTTGGCTGGAAGGAAACGAGTGCTTCAGAAACTAGAAGCTCTGCTGTCTTCTCAGTTATAGGCAGAAACTGCTTGGACTACTCATGCAACCCAGCTAGCAGTCACCTGGCTCTTCCCTGACCTCCAAATCCTCACTGGATGTCTCCAGTGCTACTTCTCACCATCTCCTTCCTCCTAGTCACTTAGTGCCAGAGCATCCCCGCTCCTGTGTCCCCTACACCCTTGATACCTCTGTGCTGCAGCATTCATCCCAGCCTCAAATTACCCTCAATCTCTAATGCCCAGTTTCCCACTCTCATGAAGAGACCCCCTAAAGCCCAGACCATGCTAGACTGTTAGCCACCCTCTTCCCCAGCATGCCAAGAACATCTTGGCACATAGAAAGCTGGGACTGACTCTGACCCAGCTCCGCTCCCAGCCCCAACCCGAGCTGGGCCTTCAAGGGCTGCACAGGGATCAATTACATGGGGTGCCAAAATAGCGCAGCACAACTTCTTGCGTCTTGACCTCCCCGGCTATGTTCTTGGCCATGCACTGGTAGACGCCTTTGTCCGACTCCTTGGTATTCTGGATCATCAAGGTACCATCTTGCAACAGGTTCAGGCGGTTGTCGTCTTTCATGTCAATCTCATTACTGAAAAACAGCCGCAAACAGGCAAAATCTGAAAGGAGTAAGGCCTGGTGGTCTTACCCAAGCTGCTGGGGGGTGCTGGGGCTTTGCATGCGTTGCAGTAAGTATGTGTTCCTTGGAGCTGTTCTGAGACTTCATTAAATTTATAGCAAGAGTTATGATTTACAGCACTGAACTTCAGCTCCAGCTCTGATTTACTCCCTGGGTGAGCTACTTTTTCTCTCACCACTGATTGCATACGGCACTTACAGCCCATCAGGAGACGTACCGTTCCCAGGCCACAGCATTGTTGCTATTGTCAGGGCATCTAGGCCCGAAAGCTTGTTCTCATTATTTACTAAGTGCAAATATAATAATGAATTAATATTGTTATTGTGTGCAGCCATTTCTATTCAAACAGGCTCAAAGGCCTCAGGGGGGCAAAAAGCTTTGAGTAAGTCACTGTGGGACCCCAACACAGCTTGGACTCCAACCCAGCCCGAGAGCTGTGAAACATCTTCGTTGTTTCTACAATGACCTGTGACTCCTGGCTCCCAGCCCGCGGCAGAAGGTCCCACTGCTGCATCCTATTTGTCCCAGCACGAAGGAATCTTGGATGGCTGCAGATGACTGAAAAGGGAGAAGAGACCTCTCTCCCCCCTAGGACAAAGGCTGAATCCACTATG
This sequence comes from Psophia crepitans, assembly GCA_013399095.1. Lineage (NCBI taxonomy): Eukaryota > Metazoa > Chordata > Aves > Gruiformes > Psophiidae > Psophia > Psophia crepitans. The sequence goes on along the minus strand of VWZZ01007934.1, from coordinate 394,447 downwards.
CAAACTAATATGCTTGCTGGGCATTTATTTAATTCCCCTGATGTCTCCTCACTCTAGTCATATCTCGTTTGCAGAACATTTATTATCATTACCCCTCTTACAATGCTATCTTTGGGAGCCTGCCAGCATTTCCCTAACAAAACCTTCCTTCCAGGGGGACTTAACTCAGCCATAAACTTTTGCTCTGTGCTGAAACTCTGCCTGGTGGGGAGTTAGCTGAAGAAGCATACATTGATCATTTTTATTAATAACTGAGCCCTATTCAGGCTCCCACAGAAAAGCAGCTCGTAAAGCAGCAAAGTAACTTCACTTCCACAGTGGGCAACTGCTTGAGCACAAAATATTTTATTGTGCAGCACTTTCCAGAAAGCTTTGGCATCTAGCGTAGCCATATATTTTTTCAGTGTTGCTGTATAGAACGATAACCTACATACTGCTTTGCAAGGTCTGTCTTTCAATGGAGACCAGTGATTTTTCCCTTTGAAAATGAGCCATTCTCCCAGCACACTAGGCCTTCAGTGAGAAAAACCTGGAGTCTAGAAGCATTTCAGCCGTTAATAAATGGCAATGCATGGTGGCTTAGAGCAACATGAAATACCAATTTTATTTTCTGATCAAAAGACAATTGCTCTCAGCCTGCAGAGTATGTTTATGGGAAAGTTATAAGCTCTCGGAATCCATTACAAATGCAGATGAAAACACCACTTGGATTACATGGTCACCAGAGAGTCCTATTAAAAGGAACAACCCATGGAATATCCATGTCTGGTTTTGGGGGTTTTTTTGGGTTTTTTTTAGGTTGTGTGAAACAGCTTTTCTAATTACAGGCAGTCACTGAAGAGCTTGGTGCTTGAAAACCTTTGTTACCCCAGGGCTCATTGTGTGCGACTTACTTGTTGTGCAGCCAAATAATTGCAGGCTTTGGGTTGCCTTCTGCCCTGCAGGTGAAATATACTGTGTTTCCCAAGAGGACGTCGACATCATGGGGTTCTGAGGTTATGCGAGGCCTCTCTGCAAAAGACCGTTTTAACACAACCCAGTCTAGAGCAGCCCAAAACCACCTACAGCCCAACCAGAGAGTAGTGGGTAACGCAACACCCACCCCACAACCCCCCAAGCAAGAAGGCACCAGCAGAGCCCTAGACACAAGGGCATCCACGCTGAGCCACCCCAAGACTTCTTTCCAACATCAGCAAAACTAACGGTATCAGGGAGGGAACAGCATCGTTCATCTGAGCACGCCAGAAGCCCTGGAGAATTGAAGCGGCTGTTTTTGTCACACGTTGGGCAGTGGGTCAGGTCCCTGCACAGCCCCAGGCAGCACTGAGGGAAAACAGACCTGGCTGTACACTGCTTCACTACAGTTGCCCCAAGAATTGGTCCCTGTCTCCTTCAAAACAAGCAAAGAAGTCAGTGGCATCCTCACTTGGGTTGCGTTTCTGCCCCTGGCAGCCTGCTGCTCTCAGCAACTGCCTGTTCCATCTGAACCTAGTGCCAGCTCTCTGCAAACCACACCACTTCCCTTTCAACAGGATTTCATTCATTATGTCCCCAATTCATCAGCCAGCCCCTATTCAACCCAGGCTCTCACTGTGTGCTTCACTTGAAGATATACTCAAGCACTAAGCAAGTTGTAAAGGATGTGCTAAAATAGGAATTTACGTTCGTGGTCTGGAGCACTTGATCTTGGTTCAGCAGAATACTTACCCACCCAACACCCTGGATGCTCACCAGTAATCCAGTAAAACCAGCTGGATTATTCACATGATTAAGAGAGAACCTGTCACCTTCCCAGTGGAAGGTCAGTGCCCTTACTCCTTAGACTGCAAGTTAACGGCTTGGCAACTTGTCCCCGGTGGTAACACCAGTGCGGGACCAAACCCACCACAGCCCCGTGGTACAAAATGCTGACCCAGTGCAGAATTGCTGCACTGGTTCACATCTGCTAAAAAGTGTTGGGTTAATGTGGTGCCAGAATGCTTCACACGGACTCAGATATCAGCTGCCCACATCATTAGAGCTTTACGCTGAATTATGCATCATTTGTCTTCCCCAACTGGCACAATACCAGCGTAAAAGCCTAATGCCAGCAAAATCTTCCCACCAGGTGCTCTGGCTAATCTGACAGACACCCCACTGTGTGCCCATGCCTAAACCAGAACAAATTTACATTAACAGCTGTACCGTGGCACCGGGTGTGTTGGGGACAGCTCCTTCTGCAGGACATCCACTTGCAGCAGGTCCCACTTCATGCGTCCCCAGCTGCTTTCTGCAGACCCTTCCTATTCCCCCCTCCCTTCGGTTACAGACCCATTTGTGCCAGTTGAACTCTTTGCATGGCTGTGCCCTAAATTAAGCTTTGAAATGGTCAAGATTTTAAAAAAAAAAAAATCATAGGAGAGAAGCTGAATTCAAGGGAGAGCTCTTCAAAATCCAGCTGATCTCACACATCTGGCTCGCAGCACAGCCACGCAGACAGCTGGGCTGGCATATCCAGGGGCGATGCTAATAGCTGGCCCGGGCGAGTGGGAACATCTCAAACTGCCTCCGTCAGCAGTGACATATCAAGCCAAGGCTTGTGCCATCCTCCGCTGCACTTAAAAGTCAGAGTTTTGTCTTTTTCTATACTTAACTTTGGAATTTTCAGAACAAACCCTTTCATTTGAAAATGGCATTTTTCAGTGAGCAATTAGCTAAATTTAAAGGATAACAGCTTAACAAACACAATACGCTACCACAGTCAAACAAAGCTTTCCGTGACATATCTACTAGGAGTTTGCTCAGGTTTTCAGTTGTGTTTCCAGCCATTGCAGCTCTCCCCTGCTGTCCAGCCCAGTGCAGATCATTTCTTCTGGTTGCTGGGTTAGCCTAAAACTCAAGATGACACCTGCCAGCCACAACAGAGCTGCTCTATAGTAGGCATGGTGGTGTGGGGTTGACGGTTGGACTTGATGATCTTAGAGGTCTTTTGCAACCTGAACGATTTTATGATTCAATCCCTACGTGATTGTCAGCTTTCTCTGCGTTAGCCTCATAAATTTGTGATCCCACTGGGAGTTTTCCATTTCAGCAGTAAAAGGAGGGAGAAAGCAGGATGCCAGGAGAGCAAAGAGGGAGGAAAAGGAGTAGAGGAAGCAATTCCTAGAGCAAAGCCCAATTCCACCATGGGCTGAAGGTGTCCAGCGAAGGGGTTTGATTTTGCTCACCACAGTTAAACTCCTGGGTGGTCAAGGTGACAACGGAGCGCCCGTGCAGCTCCTGAGGAGCCTCGCAGGTGGCAGCTGTCTGGATATTGCCCTGCTCAGCGTATTTTTTCAGCAGCTCAGCCAGCCACATCAGGTCGCAGTCGCAAAGCAAGGCGTTGGAGTCCAACCGCCTGCAAGACCAAGGAAAAGGCAGCTCATTTCCTAGCCTCTCACTGCTGCCTTCTTCTCCAGGAGAACAGTCCTTCGGTGTGAAGGATCACTTGGCTGGTTTACCCTGCATTTGATTATATCCCAATTGAAAATTTGAGATGCTTCATTCCCACAATGTTTAAATAGGATGCTTAACCAAGTCACATGGATTTCGTTGAAAATCTGACATTACCCATCAACCATTCCAGTTTCAAATGAAAATTATTTTGTAAACTGGATTACACATTTTTGGCTTAATTTGAGGCAAAGTGAGACACGATATATTGTATTTTTCCCCAGGATGGAGATTTCAACCTTTACCAAATTCCAGATAACATTGCCTCTGTTAGAGCTTTCCATTCTCTTTTAGCTCCAGAAAAGTCCTCCTTGATTTAAGACGTGCATCGAATAACCCTCTTTCTGCGACCAGCTGCTAGAGGTTGTAGCATTTCTGCACAACCATAAGAACTTTTATTACTGCATCATACGCCTGAACCATGGCGAATGGAGCTCCAGTGACCTCCCAGCGCACCCGTGCTCTTCCCTCCACTGACTTCATTCCTATGTGCAGTGCTATGCATATGGATAAATAAAGATTATAGGGGGATTAGTTTATGCCTCCTCCCCCCTGACAGTTTTACAGTAGATGGGTCTGGGCCACTGAAAAATTGTATGGAAGAAAGGTCTAATGCTTCCAGGGACAAACACTTGAGAATGTGAGACTTCGCACGAGGCCATTATACAACATTTTATAGACACCCAACCTTTTCCTCTGACATGTACAGACAGCATTTCACAAGTTTTTCCCTCTTAAAAGCAAAGCATTTTACCTGCTTGCAGAAGTCACACGAGAGCTGCAGTGAGAAACACGTTATTTTCTTGTAGTTTAAAATCATGGCAGAACACCAAGATTCTTTAGTTTTTGCTTTTTTCCCCAAAACGCATCATAGAACTTATTTCCAGAGAT
>VWZZ01007934.1:351112-390032 GCA_013399095.1 Psophia crepitans | reverse complement strand
GGGGGGGGGGGGGGGGGTAAACTAAGCAAAAAGTAAGCTTAAGAAACAGCCAGGTTATGTGAGAATAGCACACCAGGGCATTCCTGCATGGGATGAGAACTGTGCACCTTGGCACTCCTCTGAGTATTTTCAATCTCTAGAAAAAAAAAAAGAAGCCTTTTCTTTTATGACTCTGATTTTTCTTCCATGTTAGGATACGGATTTGAAGGCATGATCAAGGTCATATCTGTCACCTGGACTTCCCACACTTTTGAAGGATGTTATATGGTTTCAAACCCTTGTGAGGACTTTTCAGGAACGTTCATTCTTGTGTTATTACTGAGTTGTAAGTTTATAGTTAAATTATAAATAGACACTAGCATGAGGAAACGACTAACTGGTTAAATCAGCTCTCGTGTCCAATCAAAACGCTTTTATAAACTTAGCAATGGCCTTAGAAGTGCAACAACTGAAAGCTTTGCCAACCAGGCACATTTTTCCTCAGGTCCTGGCCATCTGAATAAAGATAAACAGTCGCTCTTTACAGGCAATGTTTTTTACTTACAGTCGTTTGAGGGATTCCAGTTGAGAGAATGTCCCTGGATGAATGCTGGAAATCTTGTTGTTGTGCAAGAATCTGCAATGGGAGAACCACGCCAAAACATTATTCAGTATTTGCACTACGCAGATGATAACATCCCAGGTCAGAACTCAGTTTAAATACAAAGGCTGCTCATCAAAATGGAGCTTAGTTTTTAAATTTACTGTGCTGGTTTCCATGAGCTATAGGGATTTCATTCATTTGCGAGCGCAATGCAATACACCAAAGCAGAGAGCGGGTGTGGATTGGAAATGGTGACTCAAGATGTGATGTAACAGGTTTAAACTAGAACCTTAAAGTCAATCTGCTTCATGCTCTGCAAAGGGAGGAGAAAGGGCACAAGATCCCCACAGACTGGACCCACCCTATGTTTTCTGTGCCTGGGTCAGCTCCAGTTTAGAAGGGACCTTTTCTTTTCCTCCCTGTAGAAGATAGGGCAATTTTACTAGGGCAGCCACTGAAGTAAGGCTCCAGCAGAACATGCCCTAGACTCAGTGTAGTTATTAACCCAAATCCATGAGTAAATCTAATTCAAACAACAGCCTAAGCTTGGCTTACTTCTGAACAAAGCCAAGGCAAATTCTCACTTCCAGAGTCTTAGCACACAGACAAGACTCCCCAGTTCTTAGAAAAAACCCCCCACTCCTGATTGCACTAAAAGATGTCGGTGGGAACCAAGATGGGATAATTAACTCCCCATTCCCATAATGGAGAGGGAATTTAGTTATGTCAGTTACACCTAAAACTCATAAGAGACCATTAATAAAAGATAGGAAGCAATTTAGTAGACGGTGGAACAGGAAAGAAGTACAAAAGCAGTACATTTTGCGTGCAAATGTCTGCATACGGATGTGTACACACAAGTACAGCCTAGTTGCCCAGTTTGGATGCTGACAAACCTTCCCCTAAAATTTAAATCCAGAATTTTTGTTAGATCAAATACATCGACTGAGATCAGCCATGGTGTACTGATCCAGGTCTGAATTTTCCTAAGGGTGTTTGGATCCCACAATTTTATTTTCCTAGCATGGATGGATATAAGGCCCATTTCCATGCAGCGTAGAAGGGTCTGTTGGTTTCACCACGGGGTGGGAACCACCATATGAACTTTTGTCCTAGTGGGAACGTTACCACTAGAAGCAATCCTGGGGAGCAGGAGACACTGGGCTTCATTTCCTAACTGCTTTCGAGAAGGATGCGTGTTTTTCTTGTTAGATTTTCTTCTGACTTTATTCCTTTTCCACCCCCTTTTTTTGTACACACTGCCCAACAGTGACTAACGTTGACCTTATGGTCAGAGCAAAATTTCAGTTCACTTGGCCAACTATAAGACGTTCTGCAGATTTACCCCTATTTAGGTGGAAACGTGAACATAACACAAATGGGAAATTCTCTTCATATTCTCAGTAACCCTTCTACTTGGCACATATGTAAAATCTCCTTCAGGGAAGCTTCTTTTTCCATATCCCTCCATTTTGAAGAACGCACTTCATGCTACTGAAACTGTTAGATAAAAAGAAGGATTTTTTTCCCCTTATCCTCACCTCCTTACCCACAAGAAAGGGTGTCTTTACTTACAGCCTTTCCAGTTTAGGCAGGTCACTAAATGTCTCCGGCTCCAGACTTTCCAGGTTGTTGAAATGCAGGTAGCTGTCACACAGAAAATCACAAAGGGCAGGCTTATAGACTGCAATTTAAAAGACAGAAGATCTTTCCAGATCAATCCACCGATGCCCACCAAGTGATCACCACACATCTCGAGGCAGATGTTGAGAAGCCAGCATCCAGTCTCCACTTCCCACGTGCAAACGTAGTAGCCAACACGGGCTTTTCCCTATCCTGTCATTTATCTACTCTCCCTCTTAATAAACTAAAACACACACAGAAAGGAGGACAGATTTGCTCGTCGTTGAAGCCTAAGCCCACCACTGTGAACTGCCTGTTACACTGTTAAGGGTCAGGATGAAACCGCTGGCCACGGAGAGCCAGCAGCAGCTGCTCCCATCTGAGCAGCGTACGGGACTTTTCCCTGCCTTTCCCCTAGTGCCTCGGCATTCCCAACGCACCCTTGGATCGTCGGGGAGGAAGAAATAGCCTTACTACAGGGCACTTGTTCCCAGCCTAGGAACCACAACATTTCTGAGAGAGATCATGAGTTTTCTGAGGGTTAATTTGTAGAAAAGGAACAACCCGATAAAACTTTGAAGTCGGTCCTGCTTGTTGCTGAAGGTGGGACCAGAGGCATCCAAATGCCTCTTCCAGCCTGCATTTGTCTGTGATTCTAACAGGGCTCCCAGCACGTGCCTCCACCCAGCAAGAGCAGAAACACCTCAGAACGGCTGACAGAGCTATTCTGCTTCTGTGGAGGGAAGGCACAGGGTCCACAGACAGAGATGGTGCAGTCAGCCTTTGGAAAACACGGATCTAAATGGCACATTAATGTGAAGAGCCCAGTTCTTGCTAATACAGGTTAGTGGGTTTAGTTCCACTGAAATCTCATGTGTGACCTGCTGTTCCAGAGACCTGGGAGACCTTTTGCACTACCCCAGGTCACCTCTTGTCATCAGTGAAGAAAACTTGGGGTCTGCAGAGCAACACACCACGATACCCAAGACTCCCCGTTCTCATTTGCTGTGACAGTCACCGGCATAACTGACATGTTCCTGACCTTCAGATGCATTTCAGTATGGTTTCAAGGTTGCCTAAACTCTTCCCCCTTATTTTTACACAGGCATAAATTTCACAGCAGACACTGATTAATCACGGATCTACAAATACTCATTCTGCTATTGTAGCTGACTGCATTGAGAAATAATTGCCTAAGCCACCACATGGCTGTTTGATTTGTAATGGAAGGATTCATGATAAATGGTCCACTATCAGACCACAAACCGAGATGATGACTCAGATTCTGCAGTGGGGGGCAACAGTGGGGAGAGATGTACATGCTTTAATAAGTCTCAGATGTCTGCTGTCGTTGCTTTGGACCTTGAGGAAAGCATCTGATACTGTCCATCAATCGGGTTATACTTTTTCTTGGAAAGCTGGCTTGTGGGGTACAGGAAAACAGGGTAGGATTTGAGCAAAGCTAATTCTTTTGGAAACACGCCTGCCTGAGATTGAAACCAGATGAGGCTTTCAGAGGGTTGTTTGTTGGTTTTGTGGTTTTGTTGTGCTTTTTTTCTCTTTTTTTCTTTTATTTGTGACATCAAGTCTGGAACACTTATTGTTAAAATATCACTGTGGCCAGCATCATTTCCCCTCTAAGCGTAGCTGAGCCGGTATCTGTTTCCTATGTTTTCTCCCAGGCATCCTTGCTGAGCTGGCTGATGAAAAACCATCTTGCACACAAGGCTGGTAGCACACCTATGATTAAGCTTGCCTGAAACTTCCTGTTATACTCTGTTCACTTCCGCTACCAGCCCAGAGAACAAGCTGGATCCCATCCCTTTCACAGCACAACCCTTAGTGACATTCCATCCCTATAAGCACTGTCATTTGGCACAATCCATGAGTTAGAACGGGTTCACCTTTGGTCACAATTCTCCAATGATGCAAATAATCCCTATACTTCAAACATCCATGCTCACGCTCGTTCCATATGTACACATGTATCTACACACATGCACATAATATATCACAACCCTGGCATAAAAACATTCAAGCCCAGTTTAGCAAGACACTTTAGAAGAGTCAGACCTCAGCCTTCCCATCTCACCTTCAGCATGGAGCACTAAGAGTCAAAAAACCAAAACTTCTTTGAATAAACAGCACAGATTTGCAATACACAGAAGGGGAGCAAATAAGGACTGCTAGAGTGTCACTGTGAAGGGCTCCAGCTGCCAGGAAAACATGCAAGGCTCCTTTCATCCCAGAGTGCCACGCAGCTTGGAGGGAAGGTCATTACTCTGTTTGGATCCATCCCCTTCTCCCAGTTGCAATTTCCAGATGCTTTACAGCGTACAAGCACCTCCATCACTCCCACAAATAGCCCACTGCCCCAGCCCTCAGCTTGCACTTCACCCCTTCACTTTCAGCAAAGGTTTGGATAAGAGAGAAACTCGACCACCACCCTCAGTTCGAGCAAAGGGCCAGATCCTACTCTCTGCTCCAGCAGTCCCAGCAGACATAAACACAGCAGGCCAGCTGCCTTCTGCTTCAAGAGATCCTACAGACCCCTATCTCCTCCCCTCCTAAGGTCCTTGGACGTAAAGGGAATCAGAAGCACAGCTGGGCTCTTCCTATGCTCCAGAGGTTTAGGGTCAGGAGAAAATGTACAGGATGTCAGTAGGAAGAGACCTCACGTTAACTAACCAAAATCAGTACTGGGACCAGCTGTTTTCAAACAAAGCCAGTGTAGCCTTGCAAAGCTGGATGATAAAACAGCAGAAGCCTCATCCTACTCCTTGCTAAGTGTCTGGTACTCTCCACTACTGGAAACACAGCACTTGGGTTAGAGGAGCCAATAAATCAGCTTTTACGCACATCACATTCAGCAACAAACAAGGCTCATTTGTACTTACAGCTGCTCCAGAGAACGGAGCCCATTGAAGGCATGTTGCTGGATGCTCTGAATTTCGTTTTTATAAAGGTAGCTTTCAAAAGGAGAGAAGAAAAAAAGCGTTAGGCTAACTGATCAGCAGTTGTGTTTTAAAAAGACACAGGAAACAGCGATGAACCTCGACCCAAAGCAGAGCTTGCTGACTGGATTCAAGGGCAATGTTTTATAGCTGTTGTTTTTTCTTCCAGAAATTCTCACCACAGAAAATATGTCCTGGACTGGCAAACATTAGAAGTGCATTATTAAACTTCAAAGAGGTTAAGAAACTGCTGAGCTACCAACTCACAGGTATTTCAGGTTCTCCAGATCTTCAAAGGATCTTCTCACAATTTGTTTTATCTGATTATTGTTCAGCAGCCTGAAAAGAAGAAAAACACAACCAGTGAATTCAGCACATGTGAGACTTGTGGCATTTGTGTTCCTGGATGCCCACTAAAAAATCCTGAAACTGTGTTTTCCAGAGTTTAAGATGTAAAGGGGTTAGTAGATCAAATCTGGATACTCACACCAGCTAAGTCAACGAGAAGGCTTCTTGCCCAGAGATGCCAAGTCCTTCCAATACATACAATGTTCAAAGACTTTTCTTTACCTTTTGCCACAGTTGTTTTCATCCCAAAGTTACAATTTTGGCCAGGAAAGGGACGAGGGGAAGGGAGACAGGCAGGACAGAGTGGAGGGACAAAGTAAATAATTGCTGCCACTCTTGTACAAGAAAAACAGTTTTTAAAGGCGTGTGGTTGTGTTCAACAGTGTGTGAGCAGGGACGTGCGGAGTACACGGTTTAAAATGCCAGTTCGCAGTGGAGTTATAGGAGTTATAAAATGACAGTGCATTGTTCTAATCACTTTGTATACTAATATGTGCAAATGAAAAACAAATAAACACAGATCTGACTCTGGAGGCTATTCAGAGACAGCCTCTGTCGGTCTAGAGAGCCTTGTGCCAGATTTTAATACAAAACCTATGGACAACATCACATTGGCAAGCAATCTGCGACTTGTATGTGCAGTTGCCATGACTGTGCATGCAAATGATGGCCGGTGCCAACGACCAGAAACACAGCTCAACCTTGTAATAGCCACGCTGTGTGCTACGGCAGTAACCACGCAGCTGAACGCTACAAAAAACCTCTTCTGCAACCACTGCCAAGCCCAACACCGAGAAAGTGAAATAAATCACTTATAAATAGCTCTTTAATATACAACATTTAACTATTCATCATGGCTGCCTAACCACGCTCTTGTGGGTCTTTCACTGTGGTAGCCCACTGATGTTCAGATTCGGCAAACCTGACCGCGTGGAGCTTACAGCTCAACAGCTCAGAGCAAGGATTTCACTGGCTACACTTATTTTTAAAATTCCTAAATGGAGATGTGGATGGAGAGGAGAGCTGCGACCATGTACTGCAAAGATTTGTTTTTCTAGTGTTGTAGGAAAAACTGCTACTCCCTCTGCAAGCAGCAAGACCTTACAACTTTGGGTCAAATTCAACACGTGCATTGGATGTGCATTTTCTATTTTACAAGCTCCTTTTTGTGATAGCTATGCTCCTCAGAAATGATCTGCCACTAGACAGCAGGTGAGAAGACAGTTCAGCACTTTCCCCGCAGTAAAGCCCAATCTTCTGCCCCTCTTTGTTGGAGAAAATAGGGTAAACAGTGCCTCAGCCAGCCTCTGGCACTACAAACAAAGGTCCCTTCCTGGGAAGAACAGTTTGTGCAGGTAAAGGATGGAAAGAAAAGATGAAGAGGAGAAATGGAAGAAAACATGTGGGAAAAGAAGATGAAGATAAAACCAAATGCCTCAGGGATGCAAAGATAAAAGCTGCCAGAAACACCCACGTGTTACGGCGCCTTCACAAGTTACCACCAGGCACCTGAGCCGCACCAGCTTTCCACCACCTTGTTCTCAGGCAGAGTATTACATTAAAGGTCCAAAAAGCATGTAAGAAACTTGAGTGCAAAGAAACCTTTGGAAATCAGAACAGTAAGGGTTTGAGAAAAATCTCAGTATTCTTGATTGGACTGTCCCCTCTTGGTTAGCTGCCCTGCTACCACAGATGTGGGCGCCATTACCAAATTGCACATTGCCAGGGTTGCGGACAAGCAGCCCGAAGAGGTTAAGGAAGAAAGTTGCTGGAAAGTTTCTGCACAGCTGGAAGCAATGGCTCAATACACACAGCTGAGGTTAAACAACCCGGTTTCACTCATAAGGATGCAAAAATGATGTCAAGTCCTTGGAACATGCTATACTGCTTTGACAGCCAGATATGCTGAGTGGAAACACAGCCCATGAACACCAACCCAAAGGTTTATTTGATAATTGAACACCCAAGGACTGGAAATAACTGCTTGAGAGCAGTGTGGGAGAGGGCTTTTGTCTATTTACCCACAGGACAAAGACAACACAAGCACCAACCGTGCACACTTCCTTCCCTGCCCTCTATCAGCACGCTTTCATCTTCAGCCAGAGGAGAACGAAGGCAGCTTGTTCTCTGTTATCTGATCCTTGGCCCCACTTCTGAAGACGCTAGATGGGCTGATAGAGGAGTGCCAGGTCCAACGTCATTCCCGTGGACACGAGCACCTGCCCCCTGTCACACAACTGGCATCGGCCGCTCGTTTCATAGGGAACATGAGACAACGACCGGGTCCTGAAGGCAAGGACATGCCAACAAGCTGAGCAGCCCCACACACCGCGATGGTCTAGACTGCTTCGCTGACCCTTTATCTTTAATGTGGCAAGTTCTGGCAGGGACTGAAGTCCAGGGAGTATTTCATATTGCAACACGTTGTCTGACTGCATTTTGGTGCTATTTAAAACCATTAGCCTAGTCCGCTTTGTTGTCTTGGCTATTTAGGACAGTTCAAGGGGTGTAATCAGTGATCCAAGCCAAATAAGATAAATTCTGGAAGTTCAGATGGCATGCAGAATGCAGGCCTCTTATCTCATCGTCTGATACTTAAAAATTCATTCATTGCCCCATTAAAGGTTAAAAAGCGTATGGAAGGAGTCATCTCTGCTTCCTGTCTCAGGATTCCCCATTGTAATAGAAGGATATGTCCTGGAAAAAACTCAAGTGAAATAATTTATTAAGTTCATCATAGTCCACATATTCCAAAATGCTTCTTTCAGAGAAATCCATAGACAAGACAGTCTCCTATAAAGACTTTAGATGGCTTGTGCACAGCTGTCTGCTCCTCGACTTCTGTGCAATTCACCCAGGCGGAGAAGTGTGCAAAATCCTGGCATGACCTGCGTATCGATCCCCGCTGTAATCAATAGCAAAACGCCCAAGTTCCTGCTAATGTTAAAGAGGATTGAAAGCTAAGATCTGCTACTAACCAGAACTGTTGGAATAAGTGCTCTGGCAGACAGAAGCTGGAAAGATCATTATCAAAGCATGCCTTAAATATACCCTGTAGCAAAACAAGCTATATTGAAAGTATCAGAGAGAGTTTTCCTGGAGCTTATCAAAAGACAGCAAAATGATGTGGCATTCCCCTTTGTGCCAGCTGGTGAATTGAGCTCCAAATGAGTAGGTAGACTCAATCACACAGGTTTTATTCCCAAAAAATTCTTCTGGGAGGTTTGAGATGTAAAACACCATGAGATCTGGCCCAGACTCACTAAGAGAACATTTCACATTCAGTTTCCTTTAGGTTTTATGTCCTGACTGCCCCTCCCTTCTCCTTCCTCACCCTCTCTCCAGGTCGCCAAGCACAGGCTTAAGTTGCATTAAATGAGTCGTTTGCTGTTTTGAAGAATGTATTAAACGATGTGACAGCACAGAATTCAGACTCAAGACTTGTACTCTTTCCTCTTCTCGTTTGACAAACCACAAACATGACATAACAGCTATTTTTTCCCTCCTACCGTTAATAGAAATCATCACATGGTGTATTTAAAGGGGGAGAAAAAGTGAGTTTAATGTTCTGCCATGCATCCTCCCTTGTTGACAGAATGATCTGGAACAGCCATTTCCCATATTTGAGGGAGAAACTTTTATTCTGAGATCCAAGTAGGCTCCAACGTCCCCTCCTTGCTTGCAGGAACATGTTCTCTCAAGTGCTACTAGAGGGTTCAAGACACAGCCTCCATGTTACTTCTGTCGTTTATCCTGAAACCCTTTACAAGTAGCATCTAAAGGAGAGCTGCTGAGCTCACCAGAAGTGCCTTTTGCTCTCACCTAAGCAGAAAGAGAAATATGATGTGAGCAACAACAACGACGGGGAAAAGGCACAGGCAGAAACACATAAGATGATGTGGTCTCCATGGATCTCTAGGGTGCCCATGCCACAGCTGGAACAAAGTGCCTACTGGGGAAGTTAAGAAATACTGCTTTGGTCCCAGGGTTGGACATTTCTACAGATGATGCTGGAAAGACCCAAGCAGCAGCAACTGTTTGACTGTGATGGCATTGGTTTGAAACTACAGGAATTGACCAGCTGGGTCAACATGGCAGGGCACTGAACTCCTGTGGGAACACGTAAGGGGACAGTCATGCAGCAGTGTCGTCATCCATCCCCACCCAAAGATGACCTAAAGGAGAAAAGACTGGAAAGCAACGAGACACTATGCCTCACCATGGGCTCACAATGCGCTTGCTCTTTTCCACAGTCCACCACCCGCTGTGAGCTAATGTTGGGTTAAGTGATGCGGCTGGCGTTGGCAAACTGAAGTAAAACAGCTGTTGAGGAGCTGTGGTTATTTCGTGGTTGGCACACATGAGGTTTTTTCCCTTCCCTCTCCCTGATACTTTTTTTTTTTTCTTTCCCCCCCTCCAAGGGGACATATTAATGGTTTAAAAATACACAAAGGAGATCCTGACACCAACATCTGCATGGGAACTGAGAAGAGGCAAGAGGGAGGGATGAGGAAACCTTACCACTCTGAGACCTTCAGCCCAAGAGGACCTCTCCAATGTACACAACATAGATGACAAACAAGCTCCCAGCGGTGCAGCATTTAGGATAACTGCTGACTACCTGTGGTGCTGTACTAGGAGTCCCCAGACAGAAACAGATGACGACTGTATCTCTTCCACAGACAAACAGGACCCCTGTTTTTAATTTTAAAGTAGTGCTCTGTAATTTATCAAATCTCCCACACCAGGGAGGAAAAAATAGAGAGGAGAGCCAGGGGAAGGTCAGAACTGTTTGAAAGCCCCACTGGACATTCACGGCAGGCTCCTCTTCTGTCAGTCTCACAGCCCACCTCCCTACATCCAACGCAGGCTACAAAGGTTTGCTTATCAGGGTGGCTTATAAACTGTCAGCCTTGGATATACTACAGCCATCCTGCCCAAAAGGAGATGCAGAACAGAAACTTCCTCAGAACCTCCTGCCCTTTCTCTGCCAGACCAAAGCACTGCAGGAAAAGGCTCTTTTAAAAGCATTTATTTGCTTAAGGGACATTTATTTAAGTCCCATGGCAGAAACCTACAAGCTCAGACCTCTGCATATGGGTCTGGAGCTACTCTGTCCTCCAAATCACTTGCTTCAAATATTCTGGCCAAAATTCCCAGCAAGTCTCTCAGGGATTTTAAAGGATTTATTCTCTTTATCACTTAAAGACCTGTATGAGTCCTCAGGCAAAAGGTTACCATCTAAGAAACATTAGCAAATTCTTCAGCTCTTGTCAGTTTTGATGTGGGAATTGGACAAACCAAAGTTCCTGGAGAGAAATTTGCTCCAGGAGTGCAAGATCTGACATTCTCTCATTCAGTTATCAAGCTCCTCATCCGTGGGAGTTAACTACTGCGAGTGTGAGAATAACTGATTTTTCCAGTTTGCCGGCCAAACCAGGAAATACACCCAAGCGTACGAAGTACTGTCTAAATGGAAAGGCTTCATTTGTAAAAGCAGTTGATTTTCAGAATTCAAATACAAAAATACCATATTCTGTTAGAGCGGCGTTTCACCTAGTCTAGTATTC
This sequence comes from Psophia crepitans, assembly GCA_013399095.1. Taxonomy (NCBI): domain Eukaryota; kingdom Metazoa; phylum Chordata; class Aves; order Gruiformes; family Psophiidae; genus Psophia; species Psophia crepitans. The sequence goes on along the minus strand of VWZZ01007934.1, from coordinate 378,954 downwards.
CAGCTCTGACGATGGCCGTAGGATGCTCTTTAGGGACAGCCTGCCCACTACGTGTGCAAAACATGTACCTTTTACTGTCCTGGCACCCATAACCGTGATATTAGGGTTGTCAGGGGGTACCTTCATGCCTATTCCCTTTAGTATCACTTTATGGACTTGCTGTCCTTGATTTGCTTGTCCAGGAGGGTATGGAGACAGCAAGCAAAAAGAATTGGACAAATTCATGGAGCGTAAACAGGTATTAGAGAGAGACAGGCCCTTCCATCTCAGCTGGGCTGTGTAACCGTATCTAGCTTTAAGCAGAGTGGCAGGAGTCAGAAAGAAAGAAGCAGAAGACTTGCAGATGTCAGGGACCTGCCTAGACCAAGGCGCTGGCAGGGCAGGAACTGGGATCTCTTACAAAGCTCCGCAGGTTGGGTGGGGCGTCTCTCCAAGTGAAGGCCTGCCAGCATCCTGAGTCTCCCCAGGGCTGAAACTAGCCTGGCGGTCCTGCCGCGCTGCCTGCCAAACATCTGTCTGCATCACACAGAGATGACATAATTTGGAACAGTTTCTTCTCTCGACTCAGGAGAGCTTCAGGGGTGGAAGAGCAGGTCTGGAGATCAAGATGCCTCAGCAGAGCTTTGTGATGTGGACTCAGATTCTTATTTTCTCTCTAGATATTTTAGTCACATTTATCACCCCACCTAAGCCTATCTCAAATGAGAGAAATCCATCCAAAGTATCCTTTCTCTCTATTATTTCTGGTGATTAAGTACCACGTGGTGCTTTTTGAGAGATTAACATGGGCTGTTCTTGTGTTCTGGACGAACATCATCATTGGCAATAAAGTTTTCTACCAGTTTACTAGCTGACCACCTGTCCTGTGAGCAGGGGTCTGGGCCATGACAAGGGTACTATGAAGCATCCTGCAGTCATGGTTTCGCCAATCAGTCCCCCACACACACAGTGGAACAATCTTTAGGAAAAGTTGATTTTTAAAAAGACAGCTATTGAACGAGTCTCTAGGGTAAAGTCCTCCTGTATTCCCATTCTTCCTACAACTTCTTACAATTGACTGAATTCCTTGTTGCCCGGACTCTCCTTCTTTCAGCGTCGCTACCTTTATGGAATCAGGGACTTCAGATCTCCCAAGGTAAGACAGAAAACCACCAATCCGGACTGTCTCTTGCCATTTGGGACCACGAATGTAGGAACCCAGTTAATCTGAGCATGTCTGTCACGCAGCACAGGTCCCCACGCTGGACTGTTTGCCTCGCAGAGAGATTCAAGTTTGGACCTGGAAATCTTATAGCTGTTAGCGCTGTGTTACAACTCAGATAATCGGATCTGAGTCTCAACAGGCCAATTACATCCAGCACAGTGCTGCGCTGACACAGCTTCTGTTCCTGATTTGGGAGCTGGTTCGTTTTCAACGTCTTGGCTACACGGTGCAGATGTACTCATATCTATCTTCAATCCCTCAGACTGACAGCGGTGAGAAGCAGCAAAGGCTCCCACTATTTCCTTTGAAACTTGTTGTTAAGAGCAGTATATCACAGCGATGCGAGCGTGCCTGCCCTGGCTGGGATGCAGGACCGAAGGAACTGCTTTCTACTCCCGTTCCTATCTACAGTAGGGTAGGCATAGGCATTTATTCTAGTGCAAAGACAAGATGCACTCTCACTTCAGCCAAAGTCATGTAGAGCAATTAATGTGGTTTATGGATTTGAGGAGGTCACAGAAAAGCCTAAGACTTTAATGCACCCCTCCGCTATCTTGAGCCCATGCCAGAACTGTTTTTATGGGCTACTCTAAAGCCACACCTGCTGGAACATCCTCAGACAGTGACGGTATGCATCAGGATTTTAGATTTTCTTTTAAAAGGACAGGTTAATTGCCAAAAATGAAAGTTATTAAATTGAACATTTAATTAAAAAGGGTAAGAAACATGATCCGGGGTAGAACAGAGGGATTTTAAAGCTTTAGTTGGATATGCACAACTTAGCTAAAATAACTAAAAGACCACAGCCGTCTTTAAGCCATTATAGGAGGCAGCACTAACATAAGTAATAAAGAGAGATCCTCACGGCAGGATCGCGGAGCGGAACTTACAGTGTGTTGAGGTTCTTCAGCCTCCTGAAAGCTCCAGGTTGTATCTCCTTGATGTGGTTGAAGCGTAAATCTCTGAAAGCAGAAAATACAGTCAGTGCACTCGTGATATAAACAAGCCACCGGCATTCAGTGTCATCCACAGGAGGAAGGGAGGAGGGCTTCTTGGGAGAGTCTATCGTACCAGGCCTACATGAACTGGAGAAATGGAGACAAGGGCCAGGAAAGGGAATGGAGAAGGAGCAGGGATGATGGCTAGGGGTCTACTACTGTCTGCAAAGTCAGCCAACAGCCAGGACAAGCCTACATTGACAAAATTCATTTTAATTTCTCAGAAAACCGAAGACTGAAAGGACTCAAGTGATCATCTCCATGAACATGAGACAAGGTCTGCTGCTCAACACTCCAAGTTCACATGCAATTACACTTGCACCTCACACCCGTTTGTAGAGGAATGCACATCATCACGTGGACCCATTTTTTAGCTCCCTAGCAAAATTATCTTTGCCCTAAAATGGTTAAATCTAATCAAATAACCTCATATAATAAGCATTTCACATTCTGCTCTGCAATGCTCCAAGACTCAGAACAGCTTATCGCTGCCTGCATTTCAAATTTGTGCCAACTTCAATTAGAATTAGCAGAGTCCAGGGGATTCTGGCAAATTTCAGGGGCTGTCCATGTAACTACATCAACTCAGAGCCCTAAAACATGGGGTTTTGATTGCTAATGAGATAATAAAATAAGAGCTAAGTGGTTTAACCCTGTTAACCAAGTAGAAACACTTCTATAGGGAATGTGCATTGATTTGGCACCTTCCACGGCCCAGCGTATTATAACAAATCGCAAAAGACTGACAAATGGGTTTTGCTGCTAGTTTCTATCTAAAGCACAACAATGAAGTTGCTTTTTTTCCCTCCTACACTGCCTGATCTATCACATTTAGAGAACACACAGCTATTTCTCGGTTTAAGACAGCCTTTTAAAGGTATTTGCTTTACGAGGTAAAACACACATGAATGTCCTGAATTGCCCATCATTCTGGTGGCAAGTTACAGAGCGTTTGGAGGCAGAGCTGAAAACAAGAATTCTACAAATAGCCTCAGTTTCAACACTTACTTTTAGAACAGGCATCAACAAGAATCATGGTCCTTATAAAATTAAGATGAGAAAGAGGTGCATTCATTGCAGGTGGCTGGAAACTTGAACGGACAGTGAGTATCCAAGAGGGCTGAAACATCTTTGAGCAAGTACTCGAGGATACACAGTGAGTAAAGCTGATTTTATTTTAAGATGTAGTGTTTCTTTAGCTAAAAGTTTGCAAAACTAGTTATGTTTTGTTTTAAAATTCCCACCAGATTTTCTTACTTTTAGACAGAAAATGGATGGCATTTTTACTTAAGTTATATAAAATACAACATCTCTGCCTCTGTGTTATCACCAAACACAACAGAACAAGAGAGAGAAGTTCTCTCCTCTGTTGTGCTTCTTCCTTTCTGTAACTTTTCAACAGAAGCCTGTTGAAGTCTCTGCCCTTTCTCAGTGGTAAGTATTGCAGAGAGAAGAGCTAGAGGGCAGGAAGGAACACAGCTTCAGTATTTCAAAAAAAGTGTTGGAACTGTAATTTACAAGCACCGTTTGTCCGCTGCAAACTGCGGTCCCAAAGGATCACCCTTGGGAATAGCAGTTTTTAACAGTAACTTTACCTGTGACATTTTCTGGTGTGTTTGACTTTATTTGCATTGCTTCAAAAGCGCGTTTCTTGCTCTTCTTGTTGGAAGGTGCTACATATCCCTCTTCCCTGATGATGTGAATTTGAGGATATCTGTACGGATTTTTCAAGGCAACGGCTGACACCATAAAGCCAAATACAATTAAATATTGGCAAAGGTGATAGCACAACGCACTGACTATTCTCCGCAGCCTCATTACAAGGAAATGAGGAAAGACTAGACCATGAATAAAGGTGAAGAAATGCAAACTTGATTTATACACTGTAATGCACAGACACCGACTCTGCCTGCCCCGGGGGGCTGTAAAGAGCTGTGTAATTAGTCCAGGCAGCTGGCTACAGGTAATAGGGAACATAACAAATAAATGGCATAAATACACAGGGGTCAGGGCTGAAGCTGTTGATGCTCATGGAAGGCAGCGAAGTATAAAACACTACTTTGTGTCACAAGTTGCAGGTGGGGGGAGAAAAATAATCAGACTATGTTAATGAACAAAGACAACTGCAATCCTTTACACCTCAGCATTCAGACGTAGGCACGTGGCTTCCACAGCTAAAACAAAAAGCAAAACCCAGAACCACAGGTGACTGAAAACACCTCTGAAAAACCCATAAAAATAAAACACAAGCTCCTCTGCTCCCAGGGGTTTTTTCACTATCAGTCACTTGCTGAAAAGGACTCCTGGGAAATGGTGCTGTGGGAGTTTGCACCTGGTTCCCGGCTCCCTACGCAAGCCCGACCCTGGGTTTCTTCACCTGCGAGAGCAATAAAGCGAACCTGGGAGCCTGGCAGGAACGACCCTGTGTCACTAACTGTCGCTTGGCTGGACCATCTCTAGGTAGTGCTCCTGCTGCTGAGAAGCACAGGGATGGAGAGATGCCTCCTGGTCATTCCCACTGCTGAGAGAGCAATGCAGGTCTGGTTTCATACAGGGACACTTCCCCTACACCACCCCCAAGGAGCATATAGTAAAACTTAGCTTGTCACTTTAATGAAATATCTTGATTTTTCTTCCATTTTCTGTTCCAGATAAGTCCTTCAAACAAGTCCCTGGACCCCAGCTGCCTTGCACTCCTTTGAAAAGCTCACTCTCTGGTTTGCTCTCCATCACACAAAAGCACCTTCTTTCCCCACAGACAAAAAGGGGAACCGAAACAGTGCATGTCTACTCTGGGCACTTCATTTCAATGAATGATGTGAATTAACTGGAGAGAATCCAGAGGAAAGCAATGGGAATGATCTGAAGTCTAGAAAACATGACAACGAAAGGAACTGAAACGGCTTATTTAGCCATAGGTACAATGACTGTGTCAGAACATCGCTACAAACAGAAATGCACAAATAGGAATCGAATAAAATTGTAGATTCTGGGGTTTGGTTTTTTTTAAAAAAATAATCTTAAACAGCAAGGTTAATAAAACAATCCAGCGGACTGTGGGTGAGACAGACATTAGCCACATATGGTTCAGGTAGTGTGGATCCTGCTCTGGAGGCAGAAGGATGGACTAGACTATTCTGCTCCCCGCACCCAAGAGGGCAATAAAAGGAAGCTAGCGCGGCTGTCCCTACACAACAAAGCAAGCCCCGGAGACAGAGAGGGACCCGCACCTTCCTCCTTACCAATACACCAAAAAAAATGACTTAGGCTCATCCACAGCATTTTCCTCCAGACCTCGCCTTAGCCTGAAGCGCAGCTGGTAAGGAATGCCATGTAGGGCTGCACTGGATTGCGTGTATTAGAGAACATTCCCTGCTGAGTTTGTGTTCTCTTACACAGAAACGCTTGTTTCTGTCTATTCCCAGGGCATTCCCTCTGGAAAATTTACGTTTCTTTTCACAAACAAGCGTGCTTTTTACAGGGACCCACCACGCAGCTTCTCCCGTGCCAGCCCATTCCAGCTGCCGTGTGCACCAGCAGCTCCGCTCCCTCACCCCCGCCTGCTTCCTTCCACCTTGGAATTTGCAAAATAGGGGGGGGGCAGGGGGAATCCCTTGCAGTTTAACTCTCCCACACGTTTTCAAGGCCAACGGTCTGGGTTTACAAGATACATTTCCACAAGGAACGAGGGGGACAGCTGCTGCTAAAGGATCCCAGATCCTTTTCTAGCTTGACATACACGGTGCCTGGAGGCCTGGGGCAGCAGCTGTCCTGCTTCAGGCCATACAGATCCCTCCGGACAATACCAGCTTGACTGGCTCAGCAGAACATCTCACCAAATCCTAGTGTCAAAGCACCATCCCTCTGACTGGGCTGGACCACACGGATAATCTAGGATCTGCTAGTGAAATAACTCACCTTTCCTGACTCTGGGAACTCTCAACCCCATTGCAGAGGCTTACCAAGAACGCCAGAATTGGCAAATGCGTGGGGAAACAGGTCTTTACAGAATGGCACTTGAGTCTCTCTGATCCTCTCAGCTGTTATCAGAACAATCATTCCTGAAAGCATTGTGTTAAATAATTAACAGTGATTAGCATATGAAGCAATCAATGGCTTTTACAAGAAACTTCCACTTCTGTTTAATCTATTTAAGCTTTTACAGAATCATGTATTACTATGTTAACTAAGCAGATAATTAGCTACAAGAGGTATTCTAACCGCAGTTCCATGGAAATTACTGAGTTTGTTGCATTGAAGCATGTTTTGTGTTGGGAACCTTGTGCACAGCAATGATGATGCTGGCAGTTCTGGACCACTTCACCCAGAACTGGTTGAGTAAGTGGCAGCAACCCAATCACTATGAACAAAGACACAGAGAGTAAAGGTTGTTTTTACAAACAGAGATGAGACATTGAGGTTCCTTCCAGTGTTTCCCAGGGAAGGGAGGGTGTGAAAGGCATCCTAACCACAATTTTTAAGTCAAGTTTCCCATATATAAGAAGAGCTGGAACATTTCTCAGAAGAAATTATTGTTTCTCTTACTTATCCACAGAAGGTCGGAGTCAGCTCTGCAGGTTTCCCTGTCCTGCCAAGCAGCTACAGCCCTGGCAGAAAGGGAAAACAGCCTTGCTGAGATGGAAATGAAGTCTTCCAGACTCACTGTCATCAGCTCCCCAACTCAGGAATGTTCCTCTCACACACGAGTCCCCAAATGGCTTTAATAAATGACAGCTTTCATCTCCGAATCCCTACATGGACAGCTGAGCATTGCCATCTCTGCTCGACAGATGAGCAGACCGCAGGGAGGCTCAGGGCTGGGGTTCTTTCCAAGTCCTGGCTATTTTGGGGCTCACCAACTTAAGATATCAAGATTTGACTGTTGGAGAAGTGAAGAGGAAGGAAAATATGTTCAGCATGGAAATACTAGTTTACCAGATTATATGATCACGGATGAAACGCTGAGGAGCACGCAGATGCAGAGAGCCTCACGCTGCAGAACAGGCTGCTGTTCTCTGCTGCACTGCCTCACTGCTTACACTTTAAAGTTTTAGGGGTGGGCACACTAGATTTTAATGAAGAAATTACCACAGGCATTCCTGAAACCAGCTTTTTAAGATTTCAGCTCCCACAAACAGAGGTCAGATTTTCAAAAGGGATCCCTCTGCAGCAACGAGGGCAAGACAGTAATTCAGCAGTCAACGTACCAAGCTCTCCTGTGCGCGTAAACCGGCGTCAGTGTTGCGCTTCACAGCCTGGCCCGAAGGCAGTGCCGGAGCAGGAGGGATCTGCTCCATCCCTGGTGGAATCATTTCTTCAGCTGCCACAGAGCATCCATTTAGCTCTTGCCAGTAAAGGCAGAAGTGAGGAATACCTCCAAAACATAGTTTTGGCCCTGAACACATATTCAAGCAGAGAACTTAGACAGCAAACTGTTCACCTTATCAATCTGAGATAATTTGAGCTATTATGTATTAGCAGTGGGTATGGAGATTAGGGTTTGATCCCAATCAAACCAGCTAAGTCTGTTCATGGGCATTCACGCCAGCAAGGAGCAGGACTCTCTTAACCTAATGCATAATTCCTTTGCACCATCTACTGAAGATATTGCCCGCAGCAGATGAAGACAACTTTCCCTCCTCCTGAAGTGTGTTCTGACCCTGATCTGGAGGGAGTAAAAGAAAATTGCTGAGTATAAAGATAAATTTACCTTTTTCTCAGAGTCCAAGAAGCAGTAGTACCATGCCTGTTTAAATGAACTGCTGGGGCATTCTCTAATACCGAGTCTCAGGTAGCATAGGTGTCAGCTTTTTTCTTTTTTATGAGCATGACCATTTAAGTCATTACCCAGAATACACGCACATTCTTCCACCAAAAAATACTGACTTCTCCTTAAAGAGCACAGGAAAAAATCCTGGTATACCTACAGGGAGAAGGATGTGGTGAGGTCAATGAAAATGCAAATACTCAAGTGGGATCCAGATGATGAAGCACTGTGAAGTTCAGTGAAAGCAGGATTTCTAAACACTTGAGGTAGCTACAAATGCAAGAGTTAGGATGCTTTAGTCAAAAGATTCTGGAATGTTTCTGGAAGGAAAATATGTTCTAAATACCTTCCCTCCCCATTTTCCTTCTGATGAAGGGACTTCTATAAACAGAACATGTAGAAGACTTTGGTCACCTGTAAATGATTTAATGAGGATTAAACACTACAGCAAAAGAAGTCAAAAAGAGATCACACCTGGCACATCCAGAGCGTGTGGGTGTGCATTTAATGGCTGCATATAAGACTATCACACGCAGAGGAAATGAGTAATCCGTTCTGCAACCCAAAGCGCACGACAGAGACCTCAAAGGGAGCAGCATTTCCAAGAACTCATTTGCTCAGTAAAGCTTTCCCCAGCAAATGCATAAAGTTTCTTCTCAAAACTATGCTCCTTAAGACAGGCTAAGACACCTACACCCCATCCTGCTACTGCAGTGCAATGACCTGCAGGAGGAAGAAAGGAACCGAGCGGCCACCCAACAAGCAGCCAACGACAAAGGGAAACAAAACTTGTCAAGCTGGCAGTGCTTACACTGCCCCATTAGCAACCAGGTCTGTGAACAACTGGGTCACCTTCAGTTCATGCCAGCGATGCGTTCAGATCCCAGATACTGCGCTGTCTTTGCCTGTGCCCTCAGCTATGTTTCTCTAGACGTACTCATTCATTATGTGCTATGCATAATGCAGAAAGGAGAATAACCCACAGATAATTGGATTGCAATCCATTAGCTGCCAGCCAGAGGGGAACTTCTTCCCCTCTTCTACTCATGCCCACATGTTTCAAAGTTTATTGTTTTAAATGTCACACTGTAGAACAAATAACTTAGAAGGTTAAAGACCTATTGAAATTTTCTGACTGCGTGTTTCACAGCTGTTCCCGTCTTTGGGCTGCTGGCTAAAAGAATTGCTAGAATCCCTGCAGTAACCAGCACGTCACATCTGGATAATCATGTTCCAGTTGAACAGACAGCAGCCAAAATACGTTTGCAGCTATACACCATGAATTTTTATAGCTTACTTATCTGTACATGTGTAGCCGTTCCTGCCATCCTATTCTCTGCTCAGGATAAAACGAACAGACTTCATTACCAAAGATAAATAGTCTATTGCTAAAACCAGACACTGGGCCAGATCCTCAGCTGCACCCAGCTGGGATTGGGAAGGGAGGAGGGAAATGGCGACCAAAGAAGAGCCAGGAACAGCTCATCAATCCTGGACCTGGTTCCATGCCAATCCCAGCATCGCTTGGAGAAGGCTATGGGCTGCTCTAAGTTACGCCAGCTGGCCACAGCCCCGAGGGGGCCATCTGCCAACGGGGCTTGTTGAAGCACAGCGTGTGCCGGCTAGAAGACTTCCCCACTCTTCAAGGATTGTTAGAGAGAGGGTGGCACGGAGTCATGGAGGTCAGAAAGTCCCAAACTCCCAACTTCAAAGCAAACTCCATCTGGAAACTGCAGCTGGGAACCGAGGGAACCGAGCTGCGAGGGAACCGAGCTGGAGCCTGGGATCAGTGTTTGTATCTCCAGCCACAGACTCGGTCCTATTCATACCAAAGGGCAAATGTGGAAAGTATCACAATCCCACGTTTTTTACTCAGAATAACTCCACGATCAAAACTATTCTTGCTATAATGTTCACTCTGACACAACGGTCCTCCCAGGAGAAAGATTAACATACCAAAAAGCTGGAGCAGTCAAGGGCTCGGTTAAAAAGCATTCTTTGATCTTTCACAATTAAAAAAAGTTTAATTATTCAAATGCTATTTATAACAGATATAGTGGGATGCTGGCTGGCAAACACATTTACATACATGAGATCTTCAAGACAGCCAGAAAATCAGGTTTTTTACTTGCCACACGTCATACAAAGGCACATGATCTGCCAACAGAGAATGCTTAGCAGGTTCACATGTCTTTGTGTCTAGAGGGATCTCCGCTCATCAGTACAGGTTTTGCTAATAATTACGCAGTGAGTATTAGAAGAGATTAAACCAGATACACCTCCTTCAAAAATACTAGCCTATAGAGACAGTAATCTCCAGTATTTTGGAATATTACTACTTTTATATCTCACACCTCTACCTGTTTGTTTAAAACCTCAGTTTCCCATTCAAGGCTGTGGCTACCACATTAAACTAAATAAACCAGCTTTCCAAAGGGTTAAGTAAGCAAAACACAGACCATTTACAAGCAGTGTACATGCAAACTAATTAGAGCAGGGGAGAGAGAATTAGGGTTACCATATACACTGCACTGGAAAATGCAGTCACCTTTCTAGATGGACTTTTACAGACAACTCAATGCCACCTCCGTGACAGCAAGATACTACGTGAAATTTTCCTGAAGCTGCAAGGACAAGCCATGGGTCGGAGTTATGTTTTGCCCCCTGCAGCACAGAAAGAACAGAGCGTGCTGTTGCCAGAGGGCATTTAGAAAACCACCATTCCAGTACTGAAACAAAGTTGGTGACCACTGTAAATTTCCCTCCCTCTGCACTCAAAGAATCTCCACCAGAAACACAGTCAGTCTATCCAGTGTGACAGCAACATCGTCTCATTTCAAACAGAGAACAAAAATCAAGCTTTACTGAGCTCAGAAATACCTCAGTTCAGCCAACAAAACAAGCTTTTCCCCCAATAAAATCTACATTTAAACAAAGAGAAACAAGTTATTTTGGTGAAATCCAACAGTTTAAGTGTAATAGCGTAATATTTCAAGATGCTGAGGAATAAGGGGGATGGAAGATCTGGTGACAATTTGGCGAGTCAGACTCTGCAGGCTGCTGTAACCATTACCCAGACAGGTCCACACTGTAGAATGGCCTCTCCATCCCTCGCCTAGGCAGACAGCAAGAACAGATTCTCATCTGCCCCATGTCAGGGTGACTCCCAAGTAGCCCAGCTGCAATGTTTCCCCAACAGCGCAGCTTTGGCAGCTGTAGCAAGTGTAGACATTCCCCTGTGTGCTGCTGATGCTAGAGCCTCTGCAGTTTCCATCCACCAAGGCAGATGTGGCTAGCAGCAGTTAAAATGCCAGCATCCTGCCCACATCGTGCTCCTTAGGCTGCCAGCACAGAATACCGCGTTTGCAATAATATTAGTGAGATGTTTACAGGAGAAATGCTGATACAGATGTTCTGGCTGAGACCAAATTTGGTTTGTTACAGGCACAGGGAAAAGCTCAAACAAGTGCTGAAAAATTTTTACAATTGGCAGCAGTTTAAGGAGGATGAGCATAAAGATAATTTTTTGACAAGTCTTTCCTACTATTTACCTAAAAGGTCTTCCAAAGCAAGGGATCAGCAAAGAGTAACACAAGTGGAAGTATTTTATCACATGCCACTACATCTTAAAGCCACCTTTAAGTTTAGGATTAGCTAAGACACAGGGAAGTGCTCTTCTGGATCTATCAGTAGGAGCTGTTTAGGAGCCTCCAGGCGTTACATGCTCTTTTCCTCCACCTTTTCTGTTGGAATGGACTCCGTCAGCAGCTCCCTTGCCAACAGGTACTTTATTTCTCAAGGAATCTGAGAGTTACCACAATTGCTGCTTTCCAAATAAGCCTTAAGTATGGTCTGTGTAATTGTGTAGATAGAAACTAGAAAACTGGTACTTAAAGTTTAGGAAAGAAATGGTGTTGTATGTGTTAGAAAAGTGTTCGTTATAGTAGAGACAAAAGCCTGAACTGCTGCATTTCCTCTCTCTCCCCTACACCCACACACAAGCCTCCTCAAATGTAAACTGTGTACCTTTCTACAAGCTCAGTTTAACATTTGTGACCTTTGGTTCTCCAAAACTGTGTTCCAGCGATCACCCTGGCATTATTCTTATTAATTTTTTCAATTCCCTTGATGGTCCTGTTAACAATTCACTGATGCCAAAAGAAGCAGTTTCTGGTTTATGCTTTCAAAGCAGCTTGTGATGCAGACAGTTCTGAAGGGAAGAAAAAAAAAAGAGGAGGATAAAAAGAATGCCTTTGGCCTTGGCTTTTTTCTTTCTTCTTTCTAAAGACCAAGCAGGTAAGAAAGGCAGTAAAATGAAATAGGTACTCACAGTATGTTTGTCTGGGGCGGGATGTCGGGGATGGTTTCCAACATCAGATGCATGCATCTTACTGTAGTCCTGAAGCACAAGCAGCGACTAGGACAGGAGCAGGAGAAACTAGGCAAGAGGAGAAAACACAAAAAGCCTCGAAGAGCTGAAGATTTGATCAGCATGGTGTTTGCTGGAGTGTATTTGCTTCAATTCTGAACTGCAGGGAGCTGACACAAAAAAAAAAAAGTTTCCCAGCCCTGAGGTCCAGGAGGAGGGGACTCATCAGCATGTGTTTGCAATTAAATTAAGGCAGTTTGACAGTCCAACCGCCCACCCTCTCTGCCATTATGTACATCACTGAAGATCAGACTGTTCCCACCCCTCTTTAATTGTGGTGCTGAAATACAAACTCTTAATTTTGATTTATTTTTGCCTTGTTTCTTATTTTGAACAGCAAGTTAACTCCTCACCTTCTCCTCAGGCACTTCTGGAAGGCATGCAGAATGAGCCTCTGCGGCCAACGACCAAAAAATGACCCTGAGCTTCCAGGGGTAGGCTGGGATGCAGATGGCCCAGGGTCAAGTTTTTAATGTCAAAATTTTTGCCTTAGCACACTCTCTGCAAAGTAAGGACAGCATCTTAACAGCCTGTTAAATGTATCAGGCAGTGAGACTTTTAGGATAGAGGCTGTCTTTTATTACATGCAGCTACAACATCCAGCAAAAAATATGTGTCTAAGCATTGACAGGAGTGTGGAATGCTACAAGTGATTTTAAAAGGGAGATCACTAACAGAGATAAATAATCCGCAAACAAAGACAAAAAACCCCACCCTGATCGTAAGCATTCTGTAAAGTTTCTCAAAGTGCAAACAGCTTGTCTTCAGGTTTTAAGTTATTACTCCACAAGATCCTAAACGCGAGGGTTTAGCATGAGCATGAGGCATTAATGCTCATCAGGATCTAAAGGTACCTGAGGAATTCCAAACATGGCACCCACCCACACTACCTAGAAGATCAAACGTTTCCCACCAACCCGCACAGCTGTGCAAAGTAAGGACAGCATCTCACATCTGTTTTACACTGCATTACAGTGTAATTAACTGACAAAACACAGCTTCACAAGAGTGACTTAACAAGTTAAAACCTCCCTGGTTCTCTTCTCCCTTCACGTTCTTTGTCACTTGAGTGTTTGGGGAGAGAGCGTTGGGTTTTGGGGATTCACTTACAAATTTCAAGTCCCTGATGGTAAAAGGTTTTTGGGTTTTTTTTCCAGCTATAAAGGGCCTTATACTGCAGGTTTTCTGCATCTAGTCCCCAGGCAATACGTTGTTTGCCCACCCTGACATCCCTTTGAAATCTCAGCAAGTTGGCTGAACTCGTCCCAGCTCCCCATGGCCCCGCCTCATGGTTTTGAGCAGAGTGTCCTCTAGTGGCCACCAAACCCCTTCTTACAAAAACACGTTATAAATGGGTAATTTATCCACTTCATCCTTTATATAACAACTGGCAGCTGAGAGCAGATCACTCGAGGTGAGTGACAGCTTTTAATTCCAATTCGATAAGTTAAGTGCATCCCTCAGGTGCATCAGAAGAGACAACATAGGTTATGTCATTAGTCTTGAAGACTTAAGTCACACATTCTTCCGTGATCACTCCCCATACCTCTTTCCAACTGAATGCTGTTAGGACAGGATAACACAGCTGCTTAGGAGCAGCTCTGTAGAAAAGTATTTCTAGGAAGATAAACAAAACTGCTGTTTTCAAGCCATGCTTCAGTATTTAAGAAAGTCAGCATCTTCCCTGGCACATCTGGCCACTTCACAAAGACAAGGCTTTTGCCTTCTGCCTCCAGTTACATCTTGGCACGTAAACTCTGAGCTTTAAGCCAACCATCAGAAAAAAAAAAAAAAAGAAAAAATCCCTTTCATATTTATTTACATCGCTAACAGGAGAGCCAGGCTAGGCACCAGTCACGTTCCTATACGTACTGTCCTTGGAATCTTATTTCAGCGCCTGGCTGTGCGGTGGGTGGCAGTTTCTGGAAGGATTGATGGGTATTTGCCTACTACATTGTGGGAACGGGACCTTCAGCCAAGTCAGCAGATTTAACAGTGGCCGTACCACTGGGAATAATTTGAGTGCAAAAGGCAAGTTCTGCAACCCATACGTTTACTTAGAAGCAGATCTTCACTTGAACTTGAAACATACCTCTTCTACCTCGTTTATCTCTCCTTCATGACAAATGAGATGTTTGTGAGATGTTATGAAACACTAGCAATCAAAAATCCCTTACTCTTGCACTAATTTATCTTATTTTCCATCAACATGACAAATTGTTTAAGGAGGAGGGTGCAGCTCGGAACAAGAACCGAAAGTTAACTCCTAAGCAACAGGAATGAAAGTTAACACTTGCGTCCCACACTCAAGCGCTTATTTCCAGCCTCTGATAGACAGAGGCTTTTTCATACCAGTAGAACGCACGGAAGTTTGGGTTGGTTTTTCAGGTTCCAACTCTTTTTCATTTTCTTTTTAACTATCACTTCTGCCCCAGCAGAAAGATTTCATTGGAGTCAGTCTCCTGTAGAACTCATCACTACTTCCCAGGGAACTGTGACATTGTACGCTTTAGTATGAAGTGAACGTGAAAAAAATCATCTCAATTTACTTTACTTGATACCATCTGTATGACACATCCATAGCTTTCCAAAGGAGAATTTTTTTTTTTTTCCAGCAAGCATCACATGAAGGAAAACATTAACACTGAACTACCCTCATGTTATAGTTGGTAAACGGCCATCTATCATACACACACAGGACAGGAAGAAACACAGACTACAGGTAATTATCCCGTGGAATAAAGGTTAACAGATACATTTAATTAGCAACAGCTGTATTTGCAATTATGACCAATTTTCTATTACAGCTGAAGCCAAAATATTATTCTCAATACTAGTGAAATGGAAGCCTTGACCGCCACCTCTTAAAAATCTGCATTAATTAAGCAGTGAAACAGAGCACAGGAGACGAGGGGCGCTGCAGTTCAGCATGCATTAAACAAGCTCCTGACACATCTGGTTTAAGCAAGAAGTACAGAAACGGACTAAATAACCTCTTGATATCTGTTGTCTACAGGTCTAACAGCCAGGTGAGTGAATTGACTCTCTGTTCTGATACATTAAATCTAGATCAGTACTGTGTGTGCTAGTTTCAAAACACAGTTTGCACAACACCATTACATAAAGGTTTAAAAAAACATGAGCTGGGCAGGTTTCTTTTGAGAGATTATATTCCGAGAGTTCATCTAAAACTACGCATCTGTATTATTAGGTGTCTGTTCTAGTGTCTCAACCATCAATTACAGAAACACTTATCTACAAAGTATTCCAATCACAACACGATGCAAAGCCATGTTAAGAAGGCTAAAAAGTCTTTACTGAATTTATTGATACAGAAACACTTATTAATAAAGTTTAAATTGCGTAACACTTTTGCATGCCTCAGGCCAATTTAACTCTAGTTTCTACAATGAGATTTTTCAACTCATACGCTAATGATTAAAGCGGCTTGAAGTTCATTTCTTCTTGCAAATTTACTGCGGTATCGAAACCCAAAGGGAGTGACATACAATTAGAACACAAAAGTCAAAGCAGGTGAAACTCCTAGACAGCTTACAGACTATACAAAACCAGTTCTGCTACAATTACTCTATTAGAAATGGGTACAAAACTACAGTGCAAGTGCTTGTGCACAGGGAAAATGTATTTACAGTTCCCCTTCATTTACAGGTTATGAGCAACACTATTCCACAATTATATTACACATAAAATTTCTACTATGGGTTTGTTGGGATTTGTGGTTTTTTGGATAAGGGGACAGTCTGACAACCTAGAACATAAATTTCCTGTATATACATTTATTTATTCAACCTTATCCAGGAAAAATAGCAGTATTTTATGCATTTTATAGAAAGCTACAAAAATCTAACAAATGTAATTTAAAAAAGGCAAATCTGGTGAAAAATCTGACAAAGTATCTTTTACAACTGGGGGCAGGACGGGGGTAAAAATCAAACAGGGATAAATGAAAGATAATTCTCCCGTAACTGGTCAACTTTAACAGAATCTCAGCAAGGTTCACTATTATGGGCCTGAAGTTTAATGTAATTTTTAAAGCAATATCTTTAAGTTTTGTAATTAACAAACCGAAGGATGACCTGGTAGCCAAAAGCAGGAGGCACCCTGTACCATGTGGGGGCATGGAAACTGTGCCACAACGCAGAAAGGCACCTACCTGGTATGACAGCTGCTAAGCAGAAATGCCTAACAAATACAGAGGTGGCAGCCTTTGGGGAAGCACAGAGAAGTATCACACGTAGATTCTATTAAGCCTCTATTTACCACCGTATTCAGGATTTTCATTTACAGAAAGAAATCCATTGTAGTTGCCAGAATTGCAAGATGGGTACTTGCATGTTTACAGGAAACCATCAGCTCAGTGGTCACATAACTGCCCCATTTAAAATAAAAAATAGAAATTTGAGGGAGCAAGATTGCTTGGGCAATTTAGACCAGAAGTAGAGACTTTGGAAACCAGAGGCAAAGCACAGCCTACAACTGTGCTATATGCCAGCAGCCACATGACACCATATTATCAAATAATATTCTCAAAGAGATATAAAAAGCTTATTAAGCAAGGAAGAGTTCTCCACCTCAAGTTTAGATGTACATGAGTTACCCATTTATTTTCAAAGCTGCACGGAACTTTAAAACACTATTTATTATTTAGCAAGTTGTGTAACTCAGTACCATTAACTGAAAACCCAGCATATTTTTGGCAGCAACACAGTCTTCATTCATTCCTCCTCAGAAAATGAGGAGACAGCATAAAAAAAACAAATCAAAGTGACAACAACTTAAGTGCTTCTGATGGGACAATGCATGAACACAGCTTCATTACCTACTGGGAGAGGGTTTTTCACCCATGTGCCCCCCCAGCATTAGGAGTATTTCACATCAATACAAGCTCAAGGGTTTCTTTCCAGCCTTTACAAGTTTAGGTATTTTTCAAACAGGCTGAACCAAGTAAACTTCCCCTTCTAAACATGGTATCTCCTTCCATCACCATTACAGGAAGACTTGGGAATAAAAAGTAGAGTTCACATACACAGAACTGCAGAGTGTAAAGTCTTTCTATTGGAACCTGTTAAAACACCTACTGAATTGCTGCAGGAATAAAATAACCTGCCAAGTCAATCAACTTCACCCACTGTACGTGGACTGTGTGCACAAAAGTTTTATTCTAGCCACCTTGCTACAGCAGGGGCACACACACACCTAAGAACTGCATCAGTTTGGCTTTCTAGACTGTTTTCAGGTTCTACATACTCTCCACAACACTACATTTGGCTGAACTACTGGGACACAAGCTACTCTGCACAGGCTCGCGTTCTGCAGTTCACCGTTCAGCCCAGCAGACGTATGTTCTCACACAACAGCAAAATCCACAGATTCTGCTTTCAGTCAGTTGTCACAAACTCACTGCTACACGTCTCCTCTCTACCCTCTTCCCCATTCAGAATTACTCATAAACATTTCCAGAGGTAACAGTCACAACCCTGACTACCCTAGCATCCTGTCAAAACTAATCAGCTTTGCAACTCTTCACTTGCCTTCATCAGTTTTTAAAAAACAAAACAAAAGAAACCCTTGCATCTCTATTAGACTAATCTACTAGAACAGGTGTTTCCCATTAAAAAAACAATATTCTGTAAAATGTTTTTGCCTTTTACTGAAAAATTATATGTAGTTTAGAAGCAAAACTGAGACCAACTAAATGGGAGCTGATGCTTTCCTTCTCATTCAAAACCTGGATGCCACAAGGGTAACGTCAAAACTTTCTGTAGAAGTTGTGCTTTTTCAGATTACTGGAAGAAACAAGATTTGCCAGGTCAGTTTTGACTAATGATCTTCATCTTCCGTTAAACACACACCACGGTAAACACATGGCAGGTTTAGTTGGAGAGAGAACAGACACCAAAGGTCTTGGGGAAACTGCTTAAGAATATTTAAAAACTGCAATTTGGTAGAGCAGCAGTGAGATTTTTAGAGTATCTCTGCGCAGTTAGTTGCAGGGAATTAAATCCTCCTTTCCATAAGCAGCTGAGCATTTCACCAACTTGCTTCCTAAGGAATCCCTGCTGTAGGATAAAACTATAGCACACGACTGAGAAGAAAGAAGAAACTCAAAAAAGCTATAATATTTAAGTATACAGCAGCCACATTCCCCAGCTAGCCTACTGCCTTGGGTGGTCATATTAGCAGGCAAGCAAGTGGTATACATTTGTCAAGCCCTAAGTAGTACTTTATTTTCTGCCTACTTCCCACTTTTCTAGAAAAAGGAAATTACTTCTCCCTGTAATAAAGCAGGTAATATTTCAAGGGATCAGGCAAAGGCAGACTCAAGACCTTTTCTCTCAAAAAGTTTACAGGGGGATCTGGCTTTAGTTCAGAGGGTTTAGTTTCTTCCTCTTCTCGTCTCTCATCCTCAATATCCTCACTGTTGTTGTTATCATCCGATGGGTTGGAGATACGACTAGCGAAGACCTCTTTGTCCAAGAAAACAATAGTTTCCATGCGACGGCGACGCACGCGTCTTCGTTTAAACCTTGGTGGGTTCTTCAGCCCATTTCCAGTTTTGCTCATTGTTTCTTGATGTATAATTTTTTTAATGGTTCCTCGGATGGCTATGCGAGCCAGATCCTGGAGGCTGCGAACAGCCACTGGGGCTAAAACAAAATGAAAACCATGAACAGATATGGAGAAACTCCCCTCAAGAGTACTCACAGGAAAAGCGGTATTTGCTCAAATTAAATCAGGCCACTTGAATTCCCTGCTGCGATTACAAAAACAGCTCTATTCAACTCCTGTCAACTCGGATAAACTGTATTGTAACTTTCCAAACAAAATTTAATTATGCATTTCTCTCATTAACTGAAGAAAAAGAATGGGATGAAAGAAGAGTTTCATATTTTGTTGTCAAGCCCTCAAAATTATTTTAAGACACATGTCTTAAAGGTTATAAGAATGCAGACTTAGTGACTCAAACTGTGACTGTTTAATAACTTCAAAAAAGATATTTTCTTACTGTAGATAACTAGATCTGAAGTCTATTTAACTCTTCCATAAAGTGATTTTTCTATTGTGAAGTTACTTCAGCTTTGCCAAGTTCCTCACTTATAAAACATGAGTACTATTTATGCTCTTCAAACACTGCTTCAAACTTAGTGGGTGAAGACAGGCTGGAAACCATTTGGTAAAAGTAATTATAGAAGGATACAATACGTTATTGTATTAAAATACCTCCCACATTAATGGTTTGAAAGACTGTTCCGTCTTCTGCACTTATTTGCTGCCAGCCCATAAATGCACAACTCATGCAGCATAAGGGGAAAAAAAAGTATTAATGCACACACATCCATGTACTAAACTGAATTAAAACCAAAACAAAACACAATGACAAATAAGCATTCCTGTGACCTGAATGAAGGAAACAGAAAAAATAATGACATGTAATATATATGCAGGTCTCACTACAAAGCCACTATACAAAGTATGCTGAAATATGCACTTAGTGGACTTTATAGCACTGTATGGACTGCTTAGTGAGCTGCTTTTTGTCATGCAAAGACACCTTTCCAGAATAAGAACAAAGCCTGACTAATCTCTTTATGGAAGTATGTCTGTCTTCATGTGCTCTTAAGAGGCCTCTCTACACTGAAGTCTTAATCTAAAGATTGAGGCCACTGTGTACAACCTGCATTTCAAACAGCAAACCAAAAATTGCACAACTTCTATCCCTCAAGCGTTCCAGGTTCAGGATAATTCTGAATTGCTGGGCGGTGAAAGCCTTTGAGAGGATAAAACGTTTGCTCACAGGTACTGCTTGTGTGTTTTCCATCACCATGGCACACTGAGAACTGTGACAGTACGTAATTCAAGACTGAAACAGATGTCTGCATATGCAAAAACAATGATCAAGCATGCACAAAGTTTAGGTGCAATTTCACCAGAAATCACCTGTATTTAATATTTATTTTATGCAATTCTGATTCTCGCACCAGGCCTCTGCAGATATTCTTGAAGATAAGACTGAGATCCAACACAAGACTTAGACAAACTGTTCAAAGGAAGCAGTTGGAGTAATTTTCCTTGAAAGGATTCATAGGGATGTTACATCTAAGGAAGCAAGGTGCAGCTTATAGCCAAATAGCAGAAGAAACTCCCCCATACTCAGTAATGTCTGTACTCACGCAAGTGAACAAGCCTTGATTTTCCTGAATCCGCGTGGTTAGGCTGAATCAAAGGAGCAAAAGAAACAGCAAGAATCTTCTTGGTCTCCCAGGCAGAAGGACCAGTACGAGTTATCTTAGTCAACTAAACCAAAACAAGGAGATTATTGTCCATGCGAACTACAGTAAGATTTTTGAACAATAAACAAACAAACAGCTTTACTGCCTGCACAAGTGGTTAAAGTACTAAAAGCTACAACAGACCTTAGGTAGTAAGGAGAAACACTGGTGGTTTTTTGAGACAACTGAGTACTCCTTACAGGATTAGCCCCAGGTAGTTTCATCTGTGGGAACAGAGTACGGGCACTGGCAGTTTGAGTGACCTTGCTTTCCCAGATACTCCTCAATTCTGAGCCAGAACAGCTATGTCTGACCACTGAGAAAACACATCACTCACTGATGAGCATTCACTCTTGAAGGAAGCCTGCAGATCACCGCATTTCTGTCCCAGCTCAAATCCCTTACACTAACTCACTGCACAGCATCTTACTGAGAAGAAACTCTGCACTCTGTTCATCTCAAGTACCGCGACAAAGGTAAAAGGTCAGACACCTCCACCTCTGCCACTGAAGTCCATTAAAACCACACATCTTTACATCAAAAAGATAATCTGAATTACAATCTTGAATTTGCACACAGGGCAGTTACCGACTTTTTACTACAAAAGAATCCACTGACACTTGAAAACAGGGACAACTTGCACGCTCTTTCATAAGCCAGTTAATGGCAAAATACAAATTTTTGCACCCTAAGTACAACATTAGATTATATAACTTGAGGAAAGCTTTGCTGACGTTTTTCTGCAGCATGAAAGTAAATTTGCAGTTAACAACAACAGATCGGAACACATGACAGACCGGTAGAACTATGATTTATTTTTTTTCAAATATTATGAAGAGGGCAGAGTTCAGTTTCCACTCACAACTGGTGTGCTTAATGCTTTCTCCAATGTGCTACAAGAAGGGCAAACTAAAGGAAGAGCTGTTGACTAAAGCGATATCAAAATTAAGAAAAACATGAGTAGAAAGGTACTCAACCTTCTCTTCTAGTGGCATAACAAGAATTCCTCCAACTTTCAACAGGTTCTTCATGTAATCTTCATGTTCCTTCTGTACTCCAGCACCACAGTAAACACGGTCGTACTGAGTACAGTCCGGAGAAATCTCTAAACAATTGCCGGTAACAAAAGATGGCTCACAAAATTCAAATCTGAAAATGAAGATGATGTGTATCATACAAGAATATTACAATTTATGAAACAAATAATTTTCATGATTCTCAACAAATGAGGCAATGAGAAATACTTTAAAAAACCCCAACAGTTTCATGAGATTTCTCCTCCAAAGCCTGTATATTCCAGACGTTATCGGAACAGACCACAGCACCAACTCTCAAAACTGCAGAACAACAAAGTCAGAATTCATAGATGAAAATCTCCAAAGGATAAGGATGCATAATTTCATACTTGAGTTGCATATAACTCTTCAAAACAAGCTATTTTTAGTAAACTGATGCTGACTCAGTTATAATACGCAAATGTAAATATTAGGCCTGCAATTCCAAACTTTGAAGTCTTTTAGGAACTGCAACAGGGTTTTTTGGCATTTTCAAAAGCTTTTAAATGGTTTTCAGATGTTGTTGGGAACTATCACCTGATGCTTTGGAAATATGCTTTGCTGAAGCCAATGGAAGTTTTGCCATTAGCTTCAGAAGAACTTTGATTTCAACCCTTCATAAAAAGAATTTTTGCCTACAGCATTTTTTATTTAGTTTAGAGAAAAAATAATGATTCTATGCTTCTCGTTTTCTTACATGCTCCAAATCTGCATAAGCTTTAAGCCCCACATTTAAGGGCTGATTTTGATAGAGGTTGTAAAACATATCCACTCTTCTACCAGCATCTTAAGAAGCAGCTCAATATAGCAGCTATTTATTCCTAAACACTTCCAGCTTTCTGCTTTTGCAAAGCAAGCTAGATATTCAGAGCAGCCAGCTAACAGTTCCTGCACACGGTGTTCTAACAACATAACCCAGACGCCATTTCTCTCAGCAATGCCAATTTTCCAGTCATGTTGATTTCTGAATTCAGCTCACTTTTGCTCCATAGCTATACTTGTCTGGAGGAAAACAAAACAAAACAAAAAAGTCTTCCTTAAAACAATAGCAATGTGACTCTGAAAATAGCCCCAGTCATCTCATCTATGTGCAAGCACCTTCCATGCCGAAAACTTTCGGTCTGCTGCCAACATCAAGAAAATACAGCCCTCTCATCAGCAGCGTTCCAGTACAGCAGTAACAGCACAAGGCTGAGTAGTTTAAAATCCAGCATGTAATGACTTTAATTTTCTTCCTCCCACAAGAGAAGGACTATCAGGTATCCAGAGATGCTTTACTTCCCTCTTTGAAAACACTGAGACGGATCCAAAAATATGACAGCTACAACTTTTATTGCTGAGGTGACTATTGGCAATAGTTATCTTGCTGGAAAGTTATTACTTGTGACAGCAGCAAAATGGAGATTCTAAGGAAAAACATAAATCAAATCCCAAGCAGTTTTAGTACCAACTTCATCATTATAAAACTACTTTCATATTTTAAAACACCATTTTTCTTCTTTTCAGATAAAACATACTAGGCCACCACAGAAATCAGTTCATATTCTTCTGATAACCAGATCTCAGCTCACAGACATAACTATTATTGTCATTTGCAAGTGCGTTTTAAAGTAACCAACCTCCCTCAGCTTCCTCTAAGCTCTGCAACAACAGCACTGCTATTAAAACGCTGCAGAAATTTCTGAAACACTCCCCCACAAAACATATCAGCTTCGAAGGTCACACGCCGCAGCTCAGCAAGCCTAAGGAGCCAGAATCCTTAGATTACCCTGAATCCAAAGCTGCCACATGGGAGCAAGAGCTGCCACGACTAAAGCCAGATGCACAAAATGAATCCAAACAGGCATTCCGCATTCTTACTTGTCAAAGCTGTCGCTTGTTTTAATGAAGAAGTCCAATTTCTGCTTCGCATATTCAATCACATCAGAATGAAGCTCCACACCGTGGTTAACACCAAAAGGACCTGCAAATTTAGAACATTAGGATAACAGCAACAGACAACACCACAAAAGCCAGCAGAATGGAATAGTTTTGGTGACTTCCTGTAAGAGATTGTCCCTTGAGTGTCAGAAAGCCGTGTGTAGGGTCAGCTATCTTAGTACTACAAGGGGAACTGCAACCCTCTACCTGCAATTTCTGGCAGCAAATGAGTCTGTTTTGCACAACTGATTTTGAATTATTTGCTCATAACTGTGCAGGAAATTCCTTTGTAGGAGGGAAACTGTTGCTGTAAAACTGACCACCTGGAAAAGATTCCAGTGCAGAACAATAGCCTGCATATTTTAATAATTTCCTCAAAAAAAAACCCTTTATTTTTCTATCTGCTTGCTCATACGCTAGAAGTTTCCTCAAAAGAATCAGGAACAGTCACGATACACTATACCTCGTTTAGGCATTCACACTTTTCATTTAGAACTGACATGGTGACTTTTGCAAAAATACAAAAGAATTCAAAAGCCCTGAAGTTACATATTGGCATCCAAGGTTATCTCAGCAAACCTAGCAGAAAAAACACAAATGTGATTACATGAAAAGCCACGGGAGATAGGAGTGAGGCTCCTGATAACAAACCTTTTAGCAGTTTAAGTTTTTGACACTCTCGGAAAATACATACCCTACAGTAATTTGCTACCTGTCCTAGAAGCTGAAAGCAGCACAATTGTTGTCTGAAATACTTTAGGGTGAATTGCAATTGTATAATTGCACTTCGATGCTTTGATTTGTGCCTGCTGCAGTAGGTCACAAAGTCAGTTCTGATGTACTAACTGCTTTCCAGAAACTATTCCCACCTATGCACTGGTAAGAGTCAAAATTTGATCTCAAACATGTTTCGGTCTAGACAGGACAGTGTAAAAAACAAACAAGGCACAGAGCAGGTATAGTCACAGGTTTCTGCAGTCAATCCCAGCTTAAACACAACACTCCTGTTCCTCATATGGATTCTTGCTTAAGGGGCAACAAACCCAAGCTTGTGTCTAGTCCTGCAGGAATCCACTACAGCCACCTGGGCAACTACATCATTGAACTGCCACACAAATCTGGATCCCATGGAGTTCCAGAGAGAAGGCTGCAAGAACGCTGATAAACTGGCCAGTTGGATTAATGCATTCTTTGCTTTCCAAGCTACCTTTTAGTTTCATTACTTGAGGAATGTTTCATTCCCAACCTCAAAACTTTTTTTTTTTTAAAATCTACTGTAAATAGTTAACATGATTGAAAAGGTATTTACCCAAGATGAGTCCAACCATAGAACTCAGATAACCAGTGCCACTGCCAAGATTCAAAAATGACAGCCCTGGTTGCAGATCCAAAGCTTCCATCACCTCAGAGTAAATGCACGGTGCTGAGAGATGAATATTTCCATGCTTCCACGCCAAGTCCTTGTAGGCATTGTCTTTGAACTCTTCCAAGTAGTAATCTGCTCGATCAATGGCTCGGAACGCCTGTTCTACCAGTTCTGTTCTGATATATTGTGCCTCCTTCAGGTTATCAATTAATTCATCGTTATCTTCTCCCGCACTCACTGCACCTCCCATCTTCAACGGTTTTCTATAAGCACTAAAACTAAAAGAATAACAAAGGAAGGTGAAGTTAGAACATGCGTTTCAAGATTGACTTATGCTGCTATATATGAAGTGCTTTGAGAGAGCGCTTTACGTACTCGAAGGACCACAAGCACCAAGAAAGTGGTCTGCTACCACTTCCTACTACCAGTACCACTATTTCCCATTCAAACAATGAAAAACAAAGGGCAGCAGATCTGGCTTCCAGTACCTGACAGTGGCAGGGAAAAATCACAATAGACAATTTACATGTGGAGCGGCTGTCCTCAAACACTACCAACAGTTTACTGGCCTGTCAGCTTTTCCACCGAACCCTTTTATATAAAGGATTATTCTAGCTCCTATGCTTATAGGTCATTTTTCATTACAAATCCAACCAACAGCGCAAGTCTGGCTTGCCTGTCAGAATTTTTGCCACACACAGACTTTCTATCTCTAATAGCATCAAGGGGAAATTAAGAACCTAAGACACAGGCAGCAAGAACCAGAAAAATCTGAAACTGAACGTTCAAAGAAAATGTATCAGGAT
The DNA here is from genome assembly GCA_013399095.1 of Psophia crepitans. Taxonomy (NCBI): domain Eukaryota; kingdom Metazoa; phylum Chordata; class Aves; order Gruiformes; family Psophiidae; genus Psophia; species Psophia crepitans. The sequence goes on along the minus strand of VWZZ01007934.1, from coordinate 353,118 downwards.
GCTGAGTTCACAGAGGTTAAAAAAAACTCTGACCTAGAGTACGAGCTTGCTTACTTCAGCAAATACACTTTCACACAGCTCATCTTTAGAGCTTGTGCCACCATCATCAGCAAAACACTGAACGATACAGACAGCAACCACAGAGAGAATTTCCACTGAAGCCTGTAGAATTTCTCAGGTCCTCTTAAGTCCTAGATGAGCTAACCTCCAATTCAGAAACTCTTCAGTAACACAGATTTATGAATTATAAACATTTCTGACTTCACCCACACAATCACCTCCAGCAATTTATTCAGGCTTGTTGGTGTGAGGAAGAAAAAAGCGAGCAGCTTCCTTGACTGTGCTTTACACTAAGCATGGCTATACACTTCATGTAGTAAAATATCTATAGGTTTTAAAGAAAAAGGTATAGGGGGAGAAGAACACAGACGAACTTATCACTCAAAATTAACCTAGTCTTTCTTCCCTACCCATATCTTTTTTTAAAAAAAACCCTTTCCAGAAAACACAACATGATGGGGTTTTTTAAAATGCATTTATTTACAATGCCTTTCTTGGCTCACAATAATAATCACAGAACCGGCAGCTTCAGAGTTCATTTCTGGGATCAGAAGACCTGTCTACAGCTAAACTGATGGGGTTTATTTGTTACATTCAGCAAGAGCAAATTATACACTTGCTGTTTTAGAAGAAACAAAGAAAAGCTAGAGGAGTCTAATGAAATTTCACAGTTATTTAAATAACATACCATCCTGACTACCTGTAGAGACACACAAAATAGGATATATTTAGGCAGGGAACTTGAGCCGGTTTTTAATACATTCATGTCTCAAACACATCTATTTGGTTTCAGACCATTAATAAAACTTAAAAAAAAATTACCCCTCTCCTTTCTATGGTTGCTCCATTTTCCCTACAAAAAAAAAGATTGTGTTTTATAACTTCAGAGCAGAAATGCATCAAGTTGAAGGCTTCGGTGAATTCCTCAGACAACTTTTGTTTTTCCTCCTCCTCTTATGTACACACGAACTTGTATCACCTGCAAGTATAGGGTTGCTTGTATCTTTGGTCAGTATACTTTATATCGTGAAATTCACATGGAAAAATTATGGTCATTCACAGATGACAACACGGGTATCAAACCAGCCTTTTAGTGTTGAAACATCCCTTCAACTGCACGCTGCCAGCTTTCCCTTTAAGAAAAACAAATCAGAAAAACCAACAGAAAAACAAAAAAAAACCCCGAAGTCTGACATGAGAAGCTGCATTCAGATGCCTGAAACAAACCACTGAAATTAAAGCAATTTCTTCCCAGGCAAACACCAGCAGATGCACAGAAGACTCAAAACAATACACAAGGCACAAAAATGCAATTCTTCACCCCAACACACTTGCAGGGTAATCCCTGCTGGGACATAACACACTCCAGAGGAAATAACAACGGTAACGACGTTTACTGATTAAAAAAAAAAAAAGTTACAATCTGCACAGCTTTCAATCCGATCTCGTGTAACCCTCTCAAACAACAAACTGAAGAACCCCACGCCGTGTATCTCGATCACTACCTGCGCTACCAGGCTGCCGCCGAGGAAAGCGATGGCCGGAGCGGGTCCAGGGAAGCCTGGTGCCCATCCCGCCCTCCCCCCGGTTTAACCACACCTGGGTGCCCCGGGCCGCACCGCGCCGCTGCCTCCAGCCGTGCCCAGAGCCCCAGCTCGGCCGTGTGGGAGCCCAGGCCGCCCCGACGGAGNCGCTCCCCTCCCGGGCCCGGCGGCGCGACCGTCCCGGCACTCTGCGGAGCGGTAAACACTGCCCAGCTGAGCGCCGGCCGCCACACTGCGCAGGCGCGGCGCGCACCACCGCCGCGGAGAGGGGGGGACGGGGAGCAGACCACTGCGGTTCGGCGGGGGGCGCTGTTTGGGCTGTACCATACAGACTCGCCGCGGGGGGAGGGGACTGTACCACTGCGGGGCGGGGGGGAGGCGCTGGGTCCTTGCGGGGAGGAC
>VWZZ01007934.1:323808-351058 GCA_013399095.1 Psophia crepitans | reverse complement strand
AGCCCGGGCCGCCCCGACGGAGAGCCCACGGGAAGGGCCATGTCCTCACGGCGGGGGACCCCCCAGCAGCAGCCCCAGCGCCGGAGAAAGGCCGCAGGGCTGACGGGGGCAGCGGCCTGAGGAGGCGGCGCAGCTCCGGCAGGGCTGAGGTGAAGGAGGGGGGGTGGCGGGGGCTGCAGCGGCCCGGTGATGGTCGAGTCGAGCCGGGACGGGCTGCACCTCAGCGCACAGGGTCTCCTCGCTCCCCGGCCGTACCTGAGCGGTAGGTCAGCACAGCCCAGCCCGGTGCGGCCCGCTCCCCTCCCGGGCCCGGCGGCGNATACAGACTCGCCGCGGGGGGAGGAGACTGTACCACTGCGGGGCGGGGGGGCAGCGCTGGTTCCTTGCGGGGAGACCCGGCAGGGCCGGGCCCGGCCCAGTGCGGGAGGGGCCGGGGGGCCGGTCCCCGTGGCTGTGTGAGCTCGGCCTTCGCCGGTGGCACTGCGGCCTGGGTACAGACTGGGCCTGTGCACGGGATCTACTTAGGGGACCTGCTTATGGGGGCTGTGTATGGGGGCTGCGTACAGCGCTGCAGACCAGGCCTCAATACAAGCCGCACAACGCACTCAGCCGACGGACGGGAGCCGCAGACAGGCCCTCAGTATGAACTGCGTCTAAATACAGCCTAGGTCAGTAGACTGGGCCTATATGGAAGGCTTAAATACGGACCAGAGCTACACATTGGTGCTAAATGCAGATGGGGCTGATAGACCAGGTTTAAATAAGGCCTAGGCCAGCAGCCTTGGGGTATTTGCCAGGCCTAAATGCAGACCAGGTCTAAATACAGCCTGGGCCAACAGCCTGCACCCACAGATCCAGCCTAAATACGGACCAGCACTAAATACAGACTAGGACTCTCCTCTTTCCTCTCCTGTGCCATTGCACAGCCCCTGGGAACCCCTCCCCACCCCAGCGTGGCTGCCTTCCCCCAGTGCCCTACCCCCTGCCCTGACCTAACTTCTGGCTCAGGGCTGTATTTCCACTCCTGCTCCTTCAGCTCAGCGCCCAGTCCTCCCAGTCATCCCAGTCATCCCCTGCAGGACACCTCCAGCTCACCCCACTGTGACAGCACATCGCCCTGGCGCGGGGCGGGATCGGGGCTTCCTGGGGTGCAGGAGCGGATGGATGGAGCAGCGCGGCGGTGGGAGCCAGCGAGGAGCTGGGGAGATGCCAGTCTCCAGCTGGCACACACAGTCCTCGCACTGTAGCTAAACCTCCCCCTGTGAAGCGTGGCCAACACCAGATGTTCTGATATCGTTAGTCAGGCTTGGGAAGAAATCATGGGAACCTGGGAAGAAACCATTACTCCAGGAGCTAATTGATAATCTGCATTTTAAGCCTATGAACACCCAACGTGAGTCACATGCTTGGATTTGTATTTTTTTTTTTTTCTGCAACCATAATACCAGAAAGAAATTCACTGAGAAGAATATAACTGAGATGCATGTTCACCTGACTCCAAGGGCTGGGGCTTGCAGAAAACATTCTGTACCACAAGACTGCCAGACTATCTGACTTGCCATCCGTGCAGTGGAGGGATCCCTGCCCCTGACATGGCCTGGCTGAGCGTTAGGCACCTGATTTAGATTTTACTCACCCACACAGGTTCCTTCAGTGGGTGTAACCAACACAGCAGGACTCAACAAGACATGGGGGAAAGGCTGGTCCTGTCACCCATCTCAGACTGAGTGAATTATCCTCTAAAAGCACGTGTCTGTCTTCATCTGTAAGTGACCCACCAGCGTTGGCTGAGGCTGCGCAATCTGCGTGACTGCTAAGGCTGCACATCAGACAAAATTGTCTGGACTGGCCTTAGATCTAAGACTTGATACTACGTATGGCTACAAAATGAGAAGGAATAACCGCATCTAGACAAGAGGCTTCTTGATTTAAGTTGTTTGGAGATGAATTGTGAAAAAGAAATGGCTATCCTTCCAGACACAGCAAGCCCACAGTGAAAAAAGATAAGAGTTACCCTGGTAAATGAGTTTCAAACAGGAGAAAGTGAATCAGCATCCGAAACGTATTTATGCTTTAAGGTGATTATCTCAGCTCCCTTCATTAACATGATAACAGCAGACTCTGCAAACAGGCACAGGGTAATACTGTAGATGTCTGCACTTTCATTTTGCAGAAGACAGCTGCCTGGGAGAATGGGATTATGCGTGGAGAGTGCGTGCTGAAACTCCTCCTTGCTGATTCAACCAAAACAGGACGTGGTGATTGCGCTCGCCTCATCTTGTTTAACACGGAAAGCACCCGAGCATAATGGCAACGCAGTTGAAATCTGCAAATGCAGAACAGACAAACTCTTCACACGTGTGATTCCAGGGCTTCCATCCAGCATCTGCTCCCCTTGCTGCTTGGAAAATAGCAGTTGGTTTATTTTTTGCACAAAAATTGTTAAAATAAAAGCTGAGTAAAAAAAAGAAAAGAAAAGAAAAATCCCATTATTGCTAGAGCAGCTGTGCTGCGGGCAGAGAGCTCGCAGCAGCAGGGGTAGAGGGGAGCACCGCTGCGCCTCCCTGCAAACTGTTACTAAGGCAGAGAGGGAGATCCGGCGGCAGCAGCTGCTCTTGCAGCCAGGCCCAAGAAGACCAGAAAGAGCTTGAGGAGTGTTTTAGGGATTCCCAAATACCCTGAGCTCCCTCCCGGGTGTATTCATGATTCCTTCCAGCCTTTCTCTGCCAGGATCGGTGAGACTTGCAGCTCCTCCCTTTTCAGACACAGAATTAAAGGAATTAGCCTGGAGAAGTCCACAGCAAGTCCCCACCTCATTGCCTGTACCCGGAACTTGTCAGGTGGCAGAGCCATGGGGAGCGTCTAGCTGAAGGGAGACCGTCACCCCTAAGGGACAGGATATTTTCTGCACCTGTAACGTATACACATCTCTGCAGTACGTTGCCCAAATCATGCATTAAGAGGGGTGATTAACAGAGGAATCATGGCGCACTGTGCCCAGGCAGGCATGCTTTCACGGGTGCTTGGGCTCACCCCCAGCTTCCCGCTGGCCCCTGCTGGTTCTGCTCCCCAGGGAGTTTTTTCCACTCTGGGTTCTTTGGAAATGTAGTTATTGCTAGAAAACACCTCCACGTAGGTGATAGAACTGGGCTCCGGCTCTGGGGAAAAAGTTGTCTGATAATATTGCAAAAACACCCACATTTAGAAAAACAGAACGGCTGGGTATTTCATGGGTCTGCAGTTGCTGACTCTTTGTGCTACTTCTTTCCCTGCACTTGAAAAAGCCCTTCCCTTCATCCTTACGGCTCACCCAGGGCTTTGTTATCCATGAGTTACAGCCAGCAACAGATGAGTAACTCACTCTTGTGTCTCAGCTCCCCCTGGCTTGAAGAGCCCCAGCAGCTTCTGAGAGTGAAGAAAGCAAGGCGGGATTGGGAAAGCAGGGTCTGGTGGCCCTGGTGAAATCCCAGCGTTGTTGATACTTCTCAGCCATGTACCACAAGGTGTCTCCAGCAGTACAGGCATTGCTGCAAGGTTTGGAGGTTGCACCACATCTTCGCCTGGGCTGGGGCACTGCAGGGACCCTCGCAGGCACAAGTGCAGTCCCTGTCTCTGCTCTCAGCAACCCTCAGCTCAGTAAAGAATGAGGTCTCCATCCTTCATTAGCTGAGATACTTAATTGCTGGGAGCAAGCAAACTGAGGGCGAGCTGAAGCCAAGATTTTTCTTGCTTTTCCTTGTCTTTATTTCTCTGTTTTACAGTTTCATCCTTCCTTTTTTTTTAAACAAATTTCTTTTACAAATATTTTTAAAACACCAAGTCAGCATGAATTAACTTCTGAAGTCCATCTTAGTGGTGGTCAGTTGAAATGGGATATTTTTATTTATTTGAAAAAGCAAATAGTAAAAATTCATTATCGCCCCCATGTCAGGGCCCGGCAGGCTGAGCTCGTGCACTCGGGCAGCCTGACCTGCTGCCTTGCAATACAGACGGCTGTTTAAGTCAACAGGGTAATTTGGGGGTGACAGGGTGACACACGTAAATTAAGAGCTGGATAAGCATGAAATCGTAGGGTTATGTTTTCACCTTTTTTTATTATTTATTTTTCAAAATATGCTCTGTTGCCTTTTCTCATCAGTTTGGCACTATACCACTTTCAGGAAAGTACCCTATATGTGCATACATATGCTTATATATAAATATATGCAGACTCATACATTTACACTGGTATTAACACACTGATGGCAAATATCCTGAGATCTTCCTGCCCATGCAAAGGGTATTTTTGTGTGTGTGTGTGCGTGTGTTTCTCCTAAAGCTTTCCTCTTGCCTCACTGCATCAAAGGGCTCTGTGAGTAATTGCTGAAGCAAGAAGAAGAACATATGTCTTGATTTCCACTGTATTGCACCGTGCATAACCACTGCCACTTGGAAAAAGGACCCATAAAGACCTGGATTCATCTCACTTAACTGCCTCGTCAAAGGAAAGCAGCCAGGAGACGGTGCAGCCTGGCTGAGAGCCGGAGAAAGTGTCACCAGAGGTCCTTGCCGTTGGGAACACAGAGCAGCAGAGGTGTTTCATCTCCTCTTGGTACTGCCAGGAGCACTGATGAGCCCTGCTCAGTGTCCTGTCTCTCTCCTGTCTTGTTATGGCCCATCTGCTGTGATTTAGGAGAGGGTTGCAAATTAAAAGTCTCAAAAATCAAGTGTTTCGTATTTGTGGGGGAAGAAAATGATTCTTCGATAAATTAAATCAATGGCTTTTATGGATTAATAAATAATAAAAATACAACAAATCATACCACGTTTGGCTGCTTTGGCTTTGGTAGCCCTACATGTTCTACCTGCAGACTCACTGCTGGGCTGCACCGGTCACCACATTTGTTCATCTCCCCTTAAAAACCACTGGGGCTCAGCCATCCTGCTCAGGCGGCCTTTCCAAAACTTCCCTCCTCCAGCAACAGGAAAACATCTTCAGATTTCCAACGGGAATTTATTCCTGGCCAAGATGAGCCTTATTTGATCTCCTACCCATATTATCCTCTAACTTAAATCATTCCCCTTCCTCCCACCCTGAATGTATTTATGAACAGTAATCATATCCCCTCTTAACCTTTGTTTTTCTAGGCTAAACAAGCCAAGCTCTTTTAATCTCCTCTCCTAAGATAGGTTCTCCGTTCTGCTAATCACCCTGCCAGTCCTTCCCTGCACCTGTTCAAGGATAAATTAATCTTTTCTTTTTCCAAAGAGAGGTCCCAGAACTGTGCACAATATCCCACACGAGGTCCTACCGACTCCAGTACTAATATTTCTCTATGTCTACCAAAGAAATGGTTTGTTGCATGAGCCTTTTTGCACAGCAAATTGAAAATAGATACAAATCCATAAACCAATAACTGTAATGCAATCTTACTCAAGGAGATAATTTTTTTTACTTGGAAGGGCATTCTGCTCCTTTATATTTGCAGGTGCTGATCCTTACCAAGCCTTAATCCGTGGTTTTCCATATTTTGTTTACCTGGGATGAGCATCAGGACCTTGTGTTAAAGGGGACACTGAGAGGATGTTTCACTCAGCCTTTGCTCTGGCAAAAACTCCCTTTGAAATCATGGCTGAGGGTTTGAACTACGAAGATGCAGAGTCGAATGATGAAAGGCATTTTGCATTCATCTCTTTTCAAAATGATTTTCCAGTTTTACTTGGGGTTTAATTAAATTTCTGTGACCCAGGCAAGGAGTTTAGCCTTTCCTGATTAATGCTCTTTTAGGTGGCTCTGATAAGAATTTAGCATCAACAATTGAGCTAACAAGCCCCAGTGAACAGTTTATAGCAGGAGACTAATTCTATTAACGCTTTGCAGTGTCAGGACTCCACTTTGAGCTTGCGGCTGAGGAGAGATGGGGGGGGGAAGGAGCAAATGTAAAATTTGGCAGCTAAATCACCAAGCTTCAGCTTCTTTGTGGGCAGACCTCATCTGGAAACTATTTTAGCTGACAACATCAGAAATTCACCTGTTCTTGTTTTGTCTCCTGGCTGATGCTCTCCACTTTCTTGGCTCCTTGTGATAACGGCTGGGAATAAGGAGCGGAACTGAATGGTGGCGTTGATAAGAGAAATGAAACGGTACCGCGATGACATGATACTGGGGTGGGGCCTCTGCGGTTAGCCCTGCCCGTGCTGGATGTGTACCGGAGTACAGGATGGTCAGGACAAAGATGCTTGTGCTGACAGTCGCAAATTAGTCTGTTGTGAGGGGAAAATTGAGGTTAACTCCCTGCAGAAACATTTCTGTTACTTTTTGGTGACAACGGAAATATCTTGCTGGTCTGTTGTGCCATTCAGTACTGAGGAAGCCCAGCTGATTCACAAGCATCTCTCTCTTTCCCTCTCCTTCTTATCCTGATTAAAGTACCACTAAAATCTCACTCTGCTAAAACACAGCCTGATGTCATTAAACTGTAGTGCAAAGCCTTGCCCAAGACATCACACTTGATCTACCTGCCCAGAGCTTCTCACCCCCAGAACCTTGGAGACCCAGTTTTGTACTTATCTGCTTTGAGCTGCCCACCAATCTCATGCAGGTGCCTCTTTTATGGGAGCCTGTAGAAAACTGAATGTTATTTTGGGGATGTTGTTTTGCTTTCTTTCCTGGGCAGTCATCAAGGATAAGTTGAGTGAACAAGGTTACCTGGAATTTACCTGAAAACAAGGCTACTTGGTGCTTTCTGGGTTGGTAGAACTACAGTTCCACCAAATGGTGCAAGGTGAATATCAGTGTCTGTCACTGGATGGCCTGCAGGCACTTATCAGTGCTTCTTTTGTTAAAGGAGAGCCCAGATGCCTTTCTCCATCGTTGGCCACCATCTCTCCTGTTGACCTCTCTTACTTCCTCAAGGCACCTACTTAGGGCTCTCACTCATTTCTGCTTTGCCAGGTCCCTGTGGCCCCACTGCCCTCTGAGGCTTTTGGAGGACCGGGGATGCCCATGGGCAAAGGGGTTCTTCCAAGGCTGGTGGCCGAGTGGGGGGCATGAGCTGTGCAGGGGAGCTGCAGCTCCATCAGGACAGCATTCCCCAGGAGCCTTCCAGGACCCTTCAGTGCCCTCTGAGCTGTTTCTTCTGCCATCCTCAAGAACAGGGCTGGGTGCTAAGTGCTGCTGGAACTGGTCCCCTCAAGGGAGGCTGTAGCCAGAAGTCACCTGGCAGGGGTAGGTGTCTGCGTCTGTGTTCATCTGTGGTGTGGTCTGCGTCCCGTACTCACAGTACATGCCCATTTTTATTTTATTTATTTTACAAAGCAGGCTAAAAATTCGATTAAATTATTTAGGTGGTTCAATTACCTCTGCTGTCAGTGTGGTCATCAGGGAGGATCGGCAGTGTCTTGACCTCTCATCAGCAGGAGCTGGTGGGAGGCGCATGTCCCACATCACACAATGCTTCCTGCTCAAACCCTACCCCCTGTGCACTTTGTTTGGATGATGGCTCTTTGCTGTCCCTGGATAAAACCAATGACAAAACATACCAAGGGCGCACAGACACCTACCCTCACTCTCCCCCCGCCCATGACTTCTGCTGCAGCACCACTGCAAACTGCGGTTGTCAACAGGGGAGCGTGCTCATCAGGGGACTCCATCCATAATCAATATAAAGAGGATGTGTATATCTAAGTCTTGGACGCTCCCCAGTATCAGATCACAGCAGGGACTGAACTAATACCCATGTTCCATCTCCTGAAAACATGAAGACCCACTGAGAAACCACAGCCGAGGGAGGCTGTGATGATGCTCCTGACCTGTCAGGACAGGAGACAGCCGAAGCATCGGTCCCTGAAGGCACCTGCCCTCATGATGCTGCTGGGGCTGGGCCGTGGGAGCCATATCGTGAGCAACCAGTGAGCACTGACAAAGATCCTCCTGCCTTCATCTCTACAGCTGTTGAAAACAGCCCCGCACACAAAGGGCAGCGTCCTCATTAAATTTTGCAGGGGGTTGCCATGTGGCCAGCAGAAATTTTGTTTTGTTTTATTTCGATAAGCGGCACGGTAATATATTCACCACCTCTGAATGTAATGGGGTGACAGATGGGAGCTGGGCTCTGGCTGGCTTTCATGGGAAAGGCTCCTCTCAGCAGGGAGGCAGTAAGTTTCCCACCTAATCTTCTGTAACCTTCAGACTGCTAACAACTGTAAGAAGCAAAGCAATGGGTAGTTATTAAATTAATGACTTCATCCCCAAGCTAGTAATAAATATTTTACAGTTTTATCTCTCCACCCTGTAGACTGCTCTAGACAGACTAGACTGTTTATTAATCTAGCTTCTGGATTTATGTAATTTAATTGCTAAACAGCCTCAGAATCGTTGGGCTGGATTACTAAATGTTGAAGCCCAAGGAGGAGTCCACTGGCAAATGGTAAAACCTGAGGAGCTGATCCTTGATCTTGGACTTGGTGAGCATCAGACCAAGTCCAAGTCCCCTGCAGTGCTAAGGCCAGATTTGCCCCTGTTTGAGACTAAACCATTTGGCCATTGCCTTGTGCTCAGTTTGGGTGGAGTCTGAGACTCTCTGGGAGTAAGGAAGAGGCAATAAAAAGTTTTGGAAAAAAGTTTTGGCTTCACAAGGGCATGCTGGAGTTACCCATGGCCACAATACTGCGGGGTCAGACATTAAATCTTAGTGTGGACCGGTCCACCCAGGGTGGTCCAGCCCTTTGTGCTAGTCCTGGAGCTCAGGCGGAGTGTCTGTCCTTGCTCTATCCCTTCATGGCTCGTGTTTCTGCACATGGCCACAGACAGGCACTGATATTCAAACAAAAGAGCGCTGCAGTTATATAAATGAAAGCAGGCTTTAATGGTTGTTATACTTCCTTGTTGACAGGGATGAAAATGTCTTTGACTCTGATACTACCATTTTTACAACAATTGGTGATTTATTCATCCTGCTGAAAGAAGGGGATGAAGGCATCTGGAATAACGAGAGCTATTTGTCTGAAGAATGCATCATCCACATGTTTTCCTACAGCCTCAATCCCACGAGCCCTTCTGTACAAAGCGGAAGGTCGTTTCAGGATATATCTTCTCATAAAAGCGTAGGAGAAGTCAGTGTGTTAACAAGCGCGGGCCAGAGCCTTTAATCCAGCCAAGCTGTGCTCAGCGCTGGTTGGGAGCGGAGCAGTTTCCAGCTGAGGGCTGCTCCATCGGCTGCAGTGTCCTCTCCAGCCCATCCAGTTGCTCCCCAGCCTCAGCATCATCTTCCCAGGGCCCACGGGGGGTGAATTCAAGGCCAAATGGCAACTCTGAAGACAAAGTTGCCTTCTCTTGGGGAACAAGGCAACCCCTTCCTGATCACCTGGCTGTGTGTTTTTCGGGTCGCCTTGGTTGTGGGAGCAGGATGAGATGGACAGAGCCTCGAGACTTCACCCAGAGGAGCTCTGGGGCAGGGGGACCAAAAATCAGAAAAAATGCACGAGGCTGGGAAAGAAATCCCTTTTTGCACAGACCCGAAAGCCATCTCCGGAGCTCGTGGGTCTCCAGGAGAGGCTAGGTAAATGTTGACAAGTGGAAGATACCACTTGAGCAGCAGAATGACGGGATGGGTCGTTAACAGCTTTTAACAATCAACAGTGGCATCAGTGAGGCCAAATGACACTCTCGTTGGTCAATGATTTATCGACATGTTTAGAAACAACCATATGCTGACAAGTATCTTTTCCCTTGCTTCTTTGAAGGAAAAGACCTCCTCTCCTCTGCAGTTCAGCTCTCACCCTACACATGTTGGAAGCTTAAGAGCTCTCCTAAGCACACCTATAAACGGACAGTGTACCATCTTAAACCAATTCAATTCCCTTCCCTGCGATAAAGGACGCCAGTTCAGAGAAGATAACATCTCACAGTGATGGCTCCCAAAGCTGCAATTGAACACAAATCTAACCGCTCTATTATGCAGCACAGCCAATTCGTTAAGAAAGGACAAGCAAGCATGTCTATTAGCTCTATCATCATAATCAAATATTGGCACAAGGACTGCTCGGTGGTGCAAAGTCTAGCGAAACCCCCCCATAAAACTATGATGTACCCTTCAATAAGGTGAGCCATTGCATGAGTCACCCTGCTTTTGTCCTTTTAAGACGTGCAGCCCTTTGTGGAGGGCACAAAACCCCATCGGCTCTAAGGTGCATTCAGCAAAGCCTCAAAGAGAGCTTGTCCTTGGGGCACGTGCTCCACAGCTCCTGGGACTGAGACGGCTCCTGGGCTTGATCTCCAGCAGTCCGTGCTCCTGAGAGTGTTTCTGCTCAGGCATTTGGGACCACACGGCTAGGGGATCCATAGCAGGTCCTACATCTGACAGCTCAGAGAGGAAAGCCAGGTGCTGATAAAAGCAGAGGCAGGAGAAGCGCTTGCTTTCCACAGAGCCCGGAGTGCTGCAGCAAAGTCTCAACACGAAGGTAAGGCAGGATGGCTTGTGTCCCAGGACAGCTCCTGTGCCAGGAGCTGGGGCCGCAGTGGGAGCGGGGGGAAGGTCTCTTACTGCTGCACACGTGGGGTCAGTATGGAGGCTGCAAACAAAACCATCCTCCGTGTCCCCACAGTGGCTGTCACTTCATGACTCCTGGTAACTCCTGGTTTCACTGTCAGTCACCGCTGGGGGAGACTGTGGGCCCTGCGTTTGATCACTCTTAGCAGCCCCTGCCTCGCGCTTTTAATCGCATCTGCGATCTCTGCACCACGCCCTGCAAAGGAGGGGAAGAGGACAGAGCTGGTGGCAGAGCTGGCAGCCCACTTGCCCACTGCGCTGGTCCTGGAAACCCACCAGCACAAAGCAAGAGCATCTACTGCAGTCTCTCCAGGAGGGATGTCCTCTCCACCACCATCCCCGTGAGCCTGCCCCAAGCCTCGGCCAGTTGTCCTCCTCCAGGACAGTTTACAGACATCCAGAAAACACATAGAACACAGAAAAAAAACTTCCAATGAACACACATGGCCACGTACGTGCTTGAGGAAAGACTTAAAGAAATCTTTTTTCTACGCAAAACTTTACTCCAATTTTTTCTGGCTACAGTTCCTATCCTTTCAGCTCCATTTTACTCTGCCTTTCACCTTTGTGTCTTTGCAGTACGGCCACCCCCTCCTGCTGTAACCCGGCAGCACACGTGCCTCTGCATGGGGACCATCAGCAAAGTTCAGCTCAGTTAATCAGAGAATTGAATTTCTTGGTGATGGACCTGCCCGAAATTCCCATTTGACCCAATTCACTCAGCTCCAAATGGCTTTGATATGATTTACCTTATTTCACCTTGGAAGCTTCAGCTTCAGCACAGCAAACCTGAATTTCGACAGCTTCAGAAATGACATCTCCAACACAGAGACCGGTGCGAAGTTCTCTCCGTTGCCACAGCTTCAAAACAGAAACTCTTGCCAGCGACAAAGCTCCTTCTTCCAGGAAGGCAACCTGTGAACATCGCAGCCAGGCCGATGTAAGCGAGAAAGCCTTGTTGACAAAACCAAGCATTTTAGCAAAACCTTAGAGATCAGTTTGGTGAGGCTTTTTTGTAAATCCAGGAGGGGAAAGCGTCCGTGTCAGCGTCCCACCCCAGGGCTGGCATCTCCTGCACCGCTCCCGGGGATGCTGAGTGCTGGGGGTGCAGGGTGCGAGCCCTGCCCAGCGGAACGCTGCCCGCAGCCCTCCTGCCTGGGGAAAGGGGGGGCAGCAACCAACTAAACAGATCCATGCCTTTGCTCGGAGTTTTGATTCTCCCCATCGTGGGACAAGTGGGACTTTAGGCACCCACTTGGCTGGCGGTGACAGCTCCTTATTCTTCAGCGCCTTCGGAGGTGCCAAACATAAATTCCCCCTAAATCCCCCGATTTGGTAGGCGGGGAGAGCCAGGTTTGGGGTGGGCAGTCTGCAGCTCAGCTCCACAGGGACACACACACGCCAACCCTCCAAGCCGCGGTGCGAGAGCGGGGACAAAGCCCATCGGGGACACGTCGGGGACGCTGGCAGCAGCTCGAAGAAAGACCATAGGAACTAAAGTCACAAACAGAACTGGGTTTTATTACGAAATAACCCTGCCAGTACATAAAGAAGTTCTGTCTGCAAAATACATTTCCTGAGGAAAGTAGATCACAGTATTCGTTTTCACAGAATAACATGTAGCCTGCTATAACTTTCAATGTGACTCTTTATTATTTAAATATTAACAGTATTCCTTCACATAAACAAGTACTCAGTCATCACATAACCGACACACAAACGACAAAATAAATATACAAGAGCACAGTTCTTTTTTTTTCCCCCGACTTAAATATTAAATAAATAATAAATACAGAATTTTCATTTCCTGTTATCAGTGCCTGAAACAATATGAATGAAAAAGAAAAGAAAAACTGAAAAAATCTCTCTTCCCCCGTGCCCCTGTCCCCGCAAAAAAACAAACCAAAAAATTATCAAAATGTCTCATTATAAAATATCTTTAAAAAAATTCCCATCGTTAAAAGAATAAATAACAAAATATATAAAAAATAACTTGGTTGCATCAAAATTACAAGTAGGAGTTGTAGGTAAGGGGTTTTTTTTCTTTTTTGGAATATCATTTTTTTTTATGGTCAAAAGTTTTCATTTTTAACTTTTTTTTTTTTGCTTCTTTTATCTTCTTTTCTATGGTGCGGTGTCCAGTTTAAAATAAGTATAAAATTAATAAATAAAAAAGTTAAATAAATAGCAAAAAGTTAACATAAGGTGTTGTAGATATAAATTACATACATCTTGCCAAAATTAAATAATTTACAGGATAATTAAACTAACTACTTTTTTTTTTTTCTCCTCTCTTTCTTCCAGGAAGTGCAATTTCTCTACTTTTAAATACTAACTGAATTGCAGTCACAATCAATTTGGACTCTATTTACATGTTAGGAACAATGTGTTTTTAACACCTCAAATTATTATTTTTTTTTTCCCTTTCTTTTGTATTTTTGCACTTGGAATGGGTTCTAAAATAAGTGAACTCGTGGAGTCTGATCCTGCAAACACTTAAGTATGTGAACAGACCACTCACGCCAGCTGCCCGATTGAACTCAACAGGGGAACCGGCAAGTCAAGTCGCTCGTGAGCTTCCAGGCTGGCTCCAGTGGCCGCTGCAGTCACCGGGAAGCTTTCCACTGACTTGTCTGAAATCGTGGATTACGCCCTAAATATCTGCAGGATTGGGCTCAAAATGACACCACAGTCTCGTCTTTAGTATGGGTCAGCAAAATCCTCCCCAGCTCTGCCCGCCCCGCCGCCGGGAGGGATGCGGGGTGTGGATGGTCCCTGCGCTGGGACCCCTTGGAGGGGAATTTGCCCCCCTCTGCTTCCGAAGTGTCTGCAGCAGGGGGACAGCGAGCTCCGGATGGGAGCGAACGTGGGGGAGAGCAAACCCGCGGGTGACAGCCGGCTCCGCGCACGGTGGCGCAGGAGCTGGAGAGCCGCGTCGCAAAGACATTCATGGAGTTGTTCTTTAAGTGCACAGTGGGCTGCGTGTACCGAGCTGCTTACAGAATGCTTCTTTGGAAGAATACCCAATACCTGAATACTCTCTTTTTTCTTTTTTTTTTTATTTTTTTCAGAATGGTGCTTTCGCTGCGATTTCACGCAAAACGTAGAACACCAAACCAAAAAATACCCATTGCCCTGTGGATACCTGTACGAAATCAACTACTGATTCACAGGAGGTAAGCACTTTGCTGGCCATCAATTAACATCTCTCTTTTTGTTGGTTTTTGTTTCTTCTTTTTCTTTCTTTTTTTTTCTTTTTCTTTTTCTTTTTTTTTTTTTTGTTCATCGCAATCTCAAACGTTCTCTGGCATTGATGTATGATCTCTGGACTGGCAGTACTGCGCCACTGTAAGGATGATCACAATAATGAAAAGAACCAGAACTGTCATCAAACAGACTTCCAAAAAATCATATACACCGGACCATGACACATTAAAGAATTCTGTATGAAATATCTGGTATTGGCCTATTCATAATAGCTATTCTCATATTTAAGACAGACAAAGGAATACTGTAGTTGCAAACTCCAAAAGCTTCCCTGAGAACCTTTTTTCCATTGCGCTTTCCACTGGAGATCCAGAACTGCTCTTCGGATTTCTTTCAGAAAATAAAAATAAGCTACTTTATAATACTTCAGAGTTCCCATACCCAGTGGATATCTGAACACCTCGGGGTTGGGAGGCCCAGCACAGGTTCAGATTTACAGGTAGCTTGCAGCTCCAGCACTTGTAGCAACATAGAACATAATTCATGTGTGAGTAGGTGATCTGGACATACGACCATAGACAACATGAGGGTTTAAGCCAGTCATACACTAGTCTTGGATCAGACAAGACCCTGTTCTTGTAACATTTTAACTGTTGGATCAACTCTGCAAGAGCATGGCAACTCAGGACAGATGCCTGCTCTTCACCAGCTACCAAGCCCCACAGCCTACTGGAGAATTTAACCTTCCATCCTGATCTACCTCATGGTCCAGGTAGAAAAATCCCACTTGTCTCAAGAAGGTCCAAAGTTAAGTAAACGAGAACATTGAGTTCAATCGGTTCCACGTCTCAGAAATGGCCTCTTGGTTTCATTTTGGTCCTTTTTTTTTTTTTTTCATTCATTAAACAAGTTTTCTAACTTGTAAACCTGAATACTTGGAGGGAAAGTTCCATCTTACAGTCTGTTTTCTTGCTCGCCTCCATCCCGCGGCACTAAACCTGGATGCCCTTGACGGCTTGCTTGATGCTCTCCAGCAGGTCCTTGTTCTCCGGGTTCTGGTAGCACTCCTGGTTGGTGTACATGTCAGTCAGCGTGTTCACGTATGCATCGAAATTCTGCTCACTAATTGGCTCCTGCAGCCAAAAAAAGCCAAATAAAAGCATTAGTGGCAGAGCAGGAAGATGCTGAGATGTTTCTTTGCAGTTAATCATCTGTGTATGCACCAACAGCCCAAGGTCTCAACGTCAGAGCCTTTTTGTGCACAGTGCTGTACGTACGGGAATCTCATCCTGCAACCCCCAGTCCTGCCAGTTCTTCACTGGATCCTTAATTTTATGCATTGGCCTCGTGGAACTATTAACAGCATCAGGTTAAGTGTGTGCAGGCAGTTTGACAGGCTCGAGGCTGAATTAAGCCAGGGAAACGAAGGGCTGGAGGAGGAGAGGAGGCAGGGGCTGCTGAAGCATCACACAGGGAGTGAAAGGCAAAGTTAGGACAGGAGCCCGGTGACCTCGGGCTCACATCTGCCCACATCAGCATGCTGCTACTGTGGTACAGCTTTTGCTTTTGAGGGGCATCACGGAAACCTTGGAAATATCTAACTCGGAGTTAATGGGGAAAAAAGAAAGGGAGAAGGAAGAAAAAGAACAGGAATAAAATGAGCATACGAGTCTCGTGGGCATTATTTAATTGGAGTTGCCTGAAACCTTGAAAAAATATTTGCTGAACAGTTTATTTGACCTTTATGTGTCAAACACTTTACAGAAAAGCACTCAGCGAGCGGTTTTCTGCCAGTTAGGCAGCTGGGTGAATACTATCCAAAACTGCTCTGCTGGAGAATGGCTTCTCTCCAAGCAGCCTGAATTTAAATACAAACCCCAATGAAAAGGATTCAAAAAAAAAAAAAAAAAAAAAAAAAAAAAAAAAAAGCAACCAGAAAAAAATAAATCAAAAGCTCATTCCTCTGATCACTGCGATGCTCTTTATAAGAGGACAACTTCCCCAACAACACGAGCCCCCCCTCCACACACCTGGTTTTGACAACAGTAATTACATTTCTGGGAATAGAGAGAAGGTAATTAATAGCCTTTTGTGGTTTTACTATTTTAATGCAGCCTTTTCATTTTGCAGTAACTCTATGGTAACATGCTGTGGGCTGTTAGACCTTGTTAAATTAAACAAAATACACTCTCTTTAAGAATGCTATTCTTTGGCTGCCAGCTATTCAAAACTGAATTGAAACTACCTGCATTATAATAGGAGCTGTAAGATCTTTCTGACGTTGAAATCCAATCCCTCCTGATCTCTGCTTGTGCTGTCTTAGCCTAAAAGGCGCTGGGTGCCCTTGATAAAGTTTCCTATTTTGTGATAATGCTCCCAGATGTAATGAGACAGAACAATAGATACAAAAGGAGATCAGCAGAAAATGACAGCAAAAGGGAGATATAACACAAGCTTCAGAGATAAGAGAAAAGTACTGATCTTATAAAGGACACGTAGATGTATGTAGAGAAATTCTCCCACTCTTTAATTGTACATAAGCCTTATCGTGAGTTGGTTTGGAAGAGCTCCCTCAATCACAGGGCAAGCGCTGTCCGAAGTTTCTTACCATGTGCGGAAGGCGGATATTTGCAAGACTTTGGATGAGAGCCTGGCTCAACCCTGAGAGCTCCAGGAACAGGGCTTCGTTTTGCTCCTCTATGATTTTGTTTTCCTCCTCAATGTTCTTCAGGTTCTTCTCCATGGTGGAGATCTGCAGAGCGAGGAGCATAGCAGGGTTAGCAGCCCTCATGCAACAGCACCCACCCATGCAAGGGGCTTGGCCACATGTCCCCGGTCTTGGCTGCACATCTGAGGACACAAACCTGCGACTGCAGTTTCACCATGGCCGCTTCCATCTCCGAGTTGGACTCATTCAGCTCACTGATCTCCTTGTTCAGCTGCTTGATCTCTTCATCGTTCTCCAGAACTGCAGGGGAGAAGTCACGGGCAGTCAACAAACGCTCACAAGAAAAGCAAAAATGTTGGGCTTTCTGCTGAGCCCATCCTGTTGCTTAGACATCACCACTCACAAAGTCCTCACCTTTGTTTCTACATCCTCTAAACAGGATGCGCATCTCACTAATCCTTTTATTTTTTTATTTTCTTTTCAGTAACGTTTTTAGCTTCACAGTTCAATGATACTTTATAGGTCAATATGTAAATGCAGAAGCCAATGGCAGCATAGCAGTTGGAGTCCAGGACCTCCACGCACCCTGCAAGGTTGATTTCCCTGAAAACTCAGGTCAGTCCTGAGTTTGGAAAGATGCCATCTGATATTTCTAGCAGAGTGCAGGTATTTATAGGTTCCAAACTATGTATGTATAAAAGTAAAATGCCTGAACTTTGTCAAATACCACAGAAACCTCAGTAATAGCACTGGAAATGCAAAATGCTGTCACTAACAAAATTTCAGATCCAAAAATATCTGCAGGATTTAAAGCCCTGAATAGGTGAAAATCACTGAATGACTGCAAGGGATTTGTAAAACTGTCAGTGAATATTTAAAAAAAAGTCTTAATTTCAGCATGAATTCTTTTTGCCTGGAATTTCACTAGGGAAACTCCTTCTTTATCGTTTCACCTGCTCCCTCCCAGTGTGCCACTCAGGGAGCAGTGCCAGGACCATGCCACCCCAAATATCCAAGCAACCCAAGAAATGGGTGTCCATGGCACATGATAAGCTTGCAAATCTGAGCTCAGATTTCAGTTGTTGAGACCTCCCCAGTCTGCAAAGAAAAAGATACACCTGCAAGGCAAAAGGAGTGAAAATCCTTACCATCGCTGGTCTTGAACTTTGTGTTGAGAATTTCATCCCCTGAGAGTTTTCCTTTCTTCCCAGCAAAAGTAGCTCTTGGACACCCTGACAAACTGAAAAGCAAGTAAAAATGGTTTTCATAAACTCCCCATATTTATAGGTGCTTATGTTCCCAACAACAGCACGTACCATTTGGTGGAGTTCATGCTGCGAGACAGTTCTTCTAAAAGCTTTTTATGGTACAGGGGAAATTGCTTTATGAATAATGCCACAAAACTCCACATTTATAAAGCGAGAGCAATTTTCTCTGAATAAAGATTAAAAAAACCACATTGATTCCTAAAAGAGAGGCCATGACAGGTGAGGAAGGGGAGATGAGTTTGGCTGGTTTGGGTGTCAAAACCCCCTGTTTGGGGTGCCCAAGTCCTGTTCTGGTTTGCTCATGGAAGGATGTCATATTATCAATTTTCATTATTTTGCCCCAACCCACATCTCACTGCAATGTTAAAACAATGATGTATTTTCTTCCCTGCAGAAAGCTGCAACCTTGGAGCAACCTGACTGAGATCAGCATCAAAAGCACCAGCTATTGAGCCGTGCATGAAGAGCTGAATGATGCTCAAGCAGCATCTACAGGCAGATAGGTTAGTCCATGGCAATGTTGTCATGCTCCCAGTGATTTACCTTCTGTGAGTGAGGAAGCTCCCATTGGCATGACCGGAGCCATCGCAGCCTGGGGTAGGACAGGTGGGGCCTTCGTTCTTCAGTGACTTCCAGGAAAACGAGGAGCCATTGAGTGATCCTTCCTTCTGCCTGCGGGCTGCAAGAGGGCACCCTGACGCGCTTCGGTGAGAGGCGTATTTGCCGCTGATGTGTCCAAGCCCAACGCAGCCAGGAACCGGACACCTGGGCACAGGGAATTGCCAAAAATTACGGCACAGGAATGAAGAGAGATGTAAGGAAGTTAGGCATGAGCAGGAACAAGGAAGCCTGGGAAGAGAGCGTTCGCATTTGGGAATCCCATCTGGACTTTACGGTTGAATGAAATGGTAGATGGGAAACGAAAAGCTGTGACTTCAAAAAAGCAGAAGAGAACCAAGGTAAATTCTGCAAGGGAAAAAGACTGTGGAGGTCACATCACGCTCACGCTTGCAGCAAAAGCAGGTCCCAGTGGTATCCCAAACCGTGTGTTTGGTGCCTCATCAAGGGCAAAGGCAGCAGTTTGGGCTGCCTGACTTTGGAACCCAACATCACCCAAGGCTGACATGGTCACACTGACCTATCACAGATTTACAGCCACCTCTGCCCGTCTGAGGAACCCAGGGTCATCAACTTTATCACCCTACACTAGCATGGTCAACACAGTCTAGGAGCACTGTCTGTGCCCAGGGGACACAACCCTTCCCCATGAACCAGTCCCTGGCCCAGGAGGGTGGTCAGGCTGCAACCCGTGTACTGGGGTGGTTCTGAGCCTGTACCCCATCAGACAGGACAAATAAGCCCTGGAGCACCACTCAACCTGCAGCCGCGGCATTGCCACCTCCTTCTCCTCCTGATTCACATCCCACAGCTACCAAGAGACCAACGTGCTCTCTCAAGGGGACGAAAGTGGGAGTTACCATCAAACCAGACGAGCCGTCCTGTGCCTCCCATGCTTCTGCTGCTTTTTATGGCTGGTTAAAGCACACAGGAGCTGCGAGGGTCATCCTGGAAGCACTGCCAGAACTTGTGCTAATTGCCAAGAGGATGAGTGTCTCTCTAAAGGCACCTCTTTCCTCCCTGCTCGCAAGCTCCCTGCCTAATGGCATACTCACTAAATTCAGCCGCTCGCCAAAACCTGGTGTGTCTATTAAGGTTTCTGCTGTGGTTTGCACTTGTTTAAAGATGCTAGTCAATTATAAATACAGTTAAAACTTTATTACTCAGGGGACACTACTCTAAAAAGGGGGAGGTGGAAGTAGGCAAGAAATGGCAAAAATAACCCCCTTGTCCTACGGTTTGGAGGCAATTAGGGACTTTGAGTTTCCCCAGCAAAATATCCGCTGAGCTGCTCCTGAAAATCGCAAGCTGCATTTCACCGCAGAAATTATTACCCTGATTGTTTATATTTCGTACAAAAGGGAGATGACAGCAGAAGGGGGGAGCTGTACACCCAGCCTTTTCCCAAGATAATTTGAAAAATGCTGATCTTCATTTTAATCAGCTGCAAATGCAGCACAATTCACTTATAATATCCCTGCCAGCAGGATCCTCAGTAAATTCATAACATCATTGCTTTTATATGATCACGAGCAAATTACTGAATCCTCAGGAGGAAAAGGAGAGGGGAAAAAAAAAAAAGAGCAAGAGAGAAAGAGACAAACCCCAGCATTTAGTATGCAGCTATTACGGCCCAACCGTTACATATTTTACGCTGTTAATTTAACTTTCATTACACTTTCGTTGTTAAAAAAATAAACCAGAGCCATATTGTGCAAAACAGCTGGCTTGGACATTTTTTAATATATGTTTTAAAATTATTATTATTTAACGGAAGCACCAGTAGCATTTGATCAATTAGGCAGCCACGAATGCTTCCGTTTTATGTCTGGGCTGGGATGAAGGTTGAGGTGATCTGTTCAGTCACGTCTGTAGCAAATTACTTGAAGGATGAACAGCAACAACAACAGGGACTATGTGACTTTCTCCTCAGTGACGATGTGCAAAACTCGGCCGGGTTCCAAGCGGCACTCGGTGCAGACAGGATGGATTTAGAGCCAAAGCTCCTTAAGGCAAACCCACGCTGGGCACACCTTGCTGCAGGGGGCAGACCACGGGCTTCCCAAGGGCTGGGGGAAGGCGGCAGCGAAGGGATCATTGTAATGTGTTGCTCTGCACATCTCAGAGGAGCTTCTGCTCCTCCTGGGCGTACTGGAGGAGCAGGGATTGCTGCCTGTGCCGTGGGACATTGAGGGGGCATTGACATCCTCATAGCCCACCCGGCACTGCCTGCACCCGCGCCCACGGTCCCGCTGCAGATGGAGCAGCGGAGTCACAGCGAGTCTCTCCAAGGCCAGTCAGGGACTGGGCAGCACCAGCTTTCTAGGAGTCAGAAAATCCCGGCTCTGACGGTGCTCCAGCCCCATTTCTTGTCATTTCAGCTTCCCAGCGTTTGCACCTTTAGGGTGGACTAGGAGAGACCCAGCCCCTGCTGAGGGTGCCAGGAGGGACCACTGTTCTGCTGGGGATGCTCTGATGGTTCGTCCCACGTTCCTATACGAGCACCAGTTCTGTGTAACAAAACAGCCGTAGAAAAGCCCCTTTCTCCTTACAGAGAGACGCAACCTCTTTGCAGAGAAACCACACTGGAGAAGCCACTTGGCACATCCCCAGCTGGTCCCAGCCCCGAACGGGCACAACTCCCTGGGGAAACTGGGAAGGGGTGACCTCCCACCCGGGGGCCTGCGACTGCGGTGAGAGAAGCAAACGTGCAACCGTCGGCAGTTGCACGGCAGCATTTGGGGCTTGTCCTTTCCTTCACTGTGTCACTGGTTAATGGCACGGCATTACAATACCAACAGCAGTTTAGTGTATTTGAGCCAAAAAAGGATTTTTTTCACACAGATTCTCAAGTAGGTTGCTTAATTTTTAATAAACTCCACTAACTCCTGTTAATTATCACACAGCTCATTTAACTGGGAAGCTTTCCTTCCTGTAGACTGAGGAGTAAGAACAGAACAGATGGCTCAAATATCATCTTTTTCTTAAAGGTCCTTCCCCCGGCTGGCGCATCCCAGTTTCCCACAGCCCCTGCGGGGCTCTTCCGCACCCACCGATTCCCGCTACAGCAAAGCCCAGGTCTGCGGAGGTATTCGCCTCCACTCTTCTGCAAGGGCAAGACCTGCCCTAGGGCTAAAATTGGGGGAAAAAAAAGATGTATTTGGGGACAGTCTGCTGAACCAAAGGGGTTTGTCTAGAAATGCCAGCACTCCTGGGCATCCAAAAACTCTTGGAGAGGGTTGATAAGTTTTTCTGTGTTTCTTTTTACCTCCCTCCACCTGCACTTGCTGGGTTAGTGGATCAGCTCCAGAAAGGCTGGGGATGCTCTGGGTTAACAAAAAATAGGATGCAGAAGCCAGTGCTGGCCCCAGCCCTGCTATAAGGGCTTTAATGTCCTTTAGCTGCACGAGGGATTGAGATACAGACCCCAAACCCCACGTCAGAACACTGAGCCCACGATGCTTGGGTTTGCTAAAAGTCAGGACAAATGGATTTGACAGCAAATGAAAGCTCCTGAGGTGGACTAAGGAATTTACAATCTCTGTTCCCAGTAGGAATAAACTCCCTGGAATGTTTTGAAAAATTCAGCCCGAGGCAGCAGAGAAAAGTTTTTCAGTTCCCTTTGAATATTCAGCCATGGCAGACTTTACAAAACGTGGCTTATTCAGGGTGACCAGATCCTGACCCAACATAATGCTGGATATTTTCTATTTTTACTGTGTTCCTGGGAGTTAAGCAACCCCACCAGCACCTCACCTGCCCGTTGCTGCCCCAAAACCTGCAACATTTTGCTTGACTCTGGGTTTTTACACTCATTTACAATGCTGGTGGTTTTTCCAGGACTTATATAAAACACAGGTAGGAGAGGAACTGCTTATGCCC
The DNA here is from genome assembly GCA_013399095.1 of Psophia crepitans. Lineage (NCBI taxonomy): Eukaryota > Metazoa > Chordata > Aves > Gruiformes > Psophiidae > Psophia > Psophia crepitans. Next base: position 328,886 of record VWZZ01007934.1, on the reverse strand, counting down.
TACCAGGCTACTTGTCACATCCACAAAAACAAGTAAGAAAAAAAACCCCACCATTACTTCCTCCCTCTCCTGATTTTCCAATCAAATTTCAAAATTACACCACCATTTCTGGGATGTGGAATGGATGCTGCTGCCCTGCGTAAATCTGTGCGAGGCAAAGGGGATCGAGCGAAAGGGTCCGCTCGGGAGTTTTCTCCACACTTACTTCATGAGCTCTGGGTCTTCTTTATCATCCTTTGTCGGGGTGATCTTGATCCCACTTTTCTTGGCACGAGGGCAGCCTGACAGACTGTGGTTAAAAAGAGAAGAAGAAAGGCCTGGCTCACTGGCAGAATCACTGCATTTGCTATTCCCCCTCTTCAGTCATCTTTCCCTTGAATTCCGCACAGTGTTTTTGATCTCTCTCGTTTTGCAGTTTCACATCACGAGAAGTCAGGATTTAAAAAAAAAAAAATTGAGGGAGATGGACAGTAATTAATGGTGTCTAGATAAGAAGATATCTGCTAACAGCCTGCGATGTTTAATGGAACTGTTGAAACAGAAGGCTCAGATCTCTGCTATTAATGCTCTAAAGTGATAATAGAAGTCATAAATAGGTAGCATTATTAACAGGAACATTGCATCAGCTAAAATCTGACCCTTTGTCTTTTATTCTGTTGAAGGGAGCTTCTAATCAGATGCTGGAAACATCAAAAAAAAAAAAAAAAGAGAGAGAAGTCAGATTAAAGAGATGAAAATAGGCTTCAGTTGTCAGTAACATTAATGTTTTATTCAGAACTTTACAACTCTGCCCACTGAAGGGGAAAGAAAAAAAAAAACACCACAAAAAAAACACAAAAACAAAACAGAAAGAGAGAAAGAGGCTACAGAGAAAATAATTTAAGGGAGATCTTACCTTCTATGTGATGCATAATTTCCTGTTATGTGACCAGAGCCATCACAACCAGGAGTAGGGCACCTGCAGAGGAAAGGGATGCTCAGATTAGCCTGGGGATGCAAGCAGGGGATCGACGCTTTGCGACAGCTCATTTCAAAGAGAAATGTAGGGACCATCAACAGAAAAGCAGGGGTTTTTTTCTCCCTGCCCCTCCTCCCTCCATAAGAACAAGGTCTGGTCCGGAATGTCCATGGCACCAAAGTCGATGCATCGCTGCACAGCGTCAATGCTGGAGAGGAACATTGGTGGGAAGAGAGGAGGCTGTTGGCAGCACGGCATGTGGCTGCTCTCCACGGAGGGACACGGGTCCCAGCCTCTGTCCCCACCTTCATAAAAGGGACAGCTCAGAAAATGATGAACCAAAAAAAAGACCTCCAGGACAGTGTCTGTCTTCCTGAGGAAGGCGTAAGAAGGCAGCAGGTACCATCCAGGGCCATTGGGCTGCATGTGAGTGTAGAAAAGAAACCAGAAAAATAACCTACGCCTCTGGACAACTTGGCCATGAAGCTTTTTCCTCTGGGGCCACCTTGGTCACCACAAAGTGGAAGCCCAGCAGAAGATCTCAACTCAAGTCTGAGTGAGCTGGGGGGGAGGGGGGGCCACTAATCTCACTGAGGGAAAACAGACACCTCACCAGAGGACAGTCCTCAGAGTCTAAAACTATAATGGGAAGTAACAAAAGAATGGAAGGGAAAAGGTTAGGTTAACCTCAGGTCTTCTGCTTCTATAACACCATGGGCAGAAGACATAGGTTCTACAGGGGCGTGGCTGCCTGTGGGGCCTAGACCTGGGGATCACCAGGTCACCACGCATGGTGCGCCAGCAGCTTTTGGTGCTTCAGTGCAAAATCTGCCCCTCAGTCCTCAGACGCTGCTGTTAACAAAGGGGTCTTTGAAGATGCAGCCATGATCATGAGTTTGAAGGTAAGCATCCAGCACTCTGGGATGTGATTGAAAGCAAAGCCTCGGAATACTTCTGTGATCACACAAACCTGCACAAAGGCTCGCAGGGGCTGTGAGCCCTACCGAGCGCAGCAAAGATAATGGCATGAGTTAAGCACCGCATCGTGAAGGGCGCAGAAGTGAGAAAGGTGAGAGGATATGAAGTACCACGAGCACAAAGATCTGCTCCAAATGCTGTAGGTGATGCGGTGGACATAAAAGTTGTCATGGGGACAAAGAAGAGAAGCAAGGAGTCCTTGCCGAGGATGTTGGCGCCAGCCTGCCAATTAGCCAGGGCTGTTTGAGTCAATTGATTAGGACAGGGGGAGGAAACCCACGGTGCTGCTGCAGGACAAGCGGGAGATGCTCAGTCGCTAACTTCTGAGCCAGAGCAAACAAAGCTCACGGCATGGCTGCAAGCTTGCCGAGTGCGCTTTCTCATCGGGGGAGGATTTTGCTATATCCCTGCTTTCTCAGTCCCCATTTTTACAGCCACTGGTGCCTGGTTGGTACCCCGCAGCAGAGCAGGCAATGATGTGTAAATGCTCAGTGTCTCCAGGACACCCCAGGGAGCTGATGGGCAACACGTTGCGGTGCACGGGCAGCATCTGAGGCCAAAACCATGCCAGACCTGGGCAACGGTATAGCTGGAGTGCTCTGGCACCTGACAGTCAGTGGAGCAATGATTTCCACAGATGCCTTTAGCTTCAGGCCTTGGAAAACAGCCTTTTAAAAAGTTGTCTTTTTTTTTTATCAGAAAATATCAAAATTCTTCTCTTTACACCAGCTCTGAGGGAGGGTTAGGCATTTGCAGGTCATTTAATAGTATCGATCAGCAAAAAAACTGGCACCTCACCCATGGTGGAAAAGCAGGAATATGTCCTGGTCCCAGAAGGGTGGCAGGGAGACTAAGTCAGGACCAAGGCTCAACCTGCTCAGACCCAGGAAAACGTAAATGCACACAGGTCCGGTGCAATAGGAGAGGAGACACATCCAGCAGGACCTCGATGAGGGTGCAAATTCTCTAACTCATTTAGAAATTACAGGTTTAGGAGATGACTGTGACATTTCCCTGTTATACGCTGTTAAAATATAAACCAAAACTATTTCTTTGTTGTTCTAGCTTCAGGGTGGGATGAAATTAGGAAAATACTAACACCGAACTCCTTTTGCCTTTCAGGACTTCTAAAGAGGGGAGAGAAGTGATTTGATTTTTATTTTTAATTATCTGGAGACAAATCATACCGACAGAGACCTTTTATTGCATGTTCTAGCCTGGAGCTATTTTTTTTATATCAGGGATATTAACCCCTGAAATAGAATTTATAATAGAAACACTGACATGGCCTTATCTGAAGTTGTGAAAAGCTACGCCTGCGGTATCTGCAATATCTCCAAATCCTCTTCCCTTCCTCCCTCCTCTGCTCCCATCCTCACCAGGACAGAGAAAGAAAAGTAGTATTTGGGAAATAACATTAAAAAGCTTTGCTTTAGCCGTAAGTCTCCTGTTTTATATAGCATTTTGAGAAAAGGGCTGATATCGGATGCCCAAGGGGAGCAGGGGACACTGCACCGCAACACTCGGCGTGATGCTCGGTCTCAGGGACGACTCCGTTTGTTTTTTCTCTGGGCCCTTACTGGAAACGGGTGCTGTTTCTGAGAGCTTTTAATATCTGTAACGCTAATTGCCTGATCTCTGGTTTATTCTTTAAGGCTGTTGGAGAAACACCAGTTCAGCAAAGCTCTCTTAAGAGGTTCTTTCAAAATGTATATCGTCTATAATGCATGATTAAGTGTACTTAGCGCTAATCATGTGAGTCCTCTCCATCCACTAGCATATTCTATTAATATCAACTAATCCAGCTACTGTTTTCACCTCTGTGATAAGGAGCAGACAGTTAAAAAACAGCTTTTCTGGCACCAGCACCCACCTCTGTAGTAGAGTGTGGAGCAGTTCGGACCCACATTGACCTCCAGGCCACCAAAATGGGATTTGGGGCTTTACTGGCCACCTTAATGACCAAAGGGGCTCCCTCCCACCTGACACTCTTACTATGGGTCCAAGTATCACTGATTGCAGACAGAACACAGGACTTTTTTTTTTTTATCATGAGCCTGTGCAATGTGAAGTCTCCTATGAGGTTTTATTCTCAACAGGGGCTCTTCAGTTATAGTTGTGAATATCTCAGTATCCAAAAAATCCTGAAACTGGATTCAGCAAAGCAGGGAACTCAGAGGAGAATCAGTGTCCAAAAATAGGCTGGCTCCATGGAAGTGATGTTGGAAAAAAATTCACAATTAGCTTTTCCCCAAAGATGTAGGTTGGGTGGAGGAGGGTTCAGAGCCCCCCAGTGACTCCATCTATTTTAAGTACAATTTCTGTTACACCTTTCTTTAGCAGAGGCAACCTAAGAAAGAATTTTCGAAAACTTCTTGTGAAGAATCAGGTCCTAGTGAAAACGAGGAGCTTTAGGAAGACAGCAGCAAAGCTGAAAATGGGTTTCAGAGGAAGATATTTGAATGAAAATGTGAAGACCGAGTTGCTCCCATCAGGAACAGAAATGGGAACAAAGAAACCTGGATGTCCATCAGCCCTTTGCCACTGGCTCAGGATCCAGCCTCACCAAGCGATTGCTTGCTCCCCCCTCTTTCATTCCCTTACAAATCAGATTCCCATGGAAATGAAGAAGAACCTCCGTCACTGCATCCTGAATGGCCCCTAAAATTTAGCACAAAATTAGCATCCCAGGTTCTCCAAGAGTTAGCTTTGCTGTGTCCTGGTGGTATCTTCCCAGCTGTGTTTCTACCCAATACTGAAGCGCGTGCCTGTATCTGGGCTCTGGATTATTTAGGAGCCATACAAAAACACTGAATGAAAAGGGTTATGGCACAAACTAGGGAACAACAGCTTGGGAAAAGATGCCAAATGAAAAAGAAAATAGCATATTTCTGCAGTGCCCAAAGGAAAGCTGCCAGGGGTCCAGCTTATTTCTGAGCGCTGCCGCGATCCCCCCTCCCCAAAATAAGCCTTGCTCCATGATGATGACTCTTCCCAACATGGCAGCTGGAGGCTGGACTCCACCAGAGAGCTCCTCACAGGCAGATTTTGGTCAGCTCTTTGAAAGGAGTAGGGAGGGGATGGGAAAGAAAAAGCAGAGCAAGGCGGGGGGGGGGGGGGGGCGGGGGGGGGGGGGGGGGGG
>VWZZ01007934.1:277425-323551 GCA_013399095.1 Psophia crepitans | reverse complement strand
AAAAAAAAGGGGAAAAAAAGGAAAAAGAAAAAGGGCTGGGGAGGGGGATGAGGGAGAGGGAGCAACAGAAGGTGGGGAGGAAACAGAACCAAACTATCCACACGGTCAAAAAATATACTAAAAGAAAAAAAAGTTGTTTTTAGAGTCCACAAAGAAAGGTCAACCCACCTGCGGTGAGAGGCATAGTTTCCCGTTATGTGTCCGCTGCCATCACAGCCTGGGGTTGGGCAACTGCGTAACAACAACAACAAGAGTAAGTGCTGGAAAGGAATGGATTCACGGAGAGCCACGGATCTGCAAAGCCAGCTGAGCCCCCCTCGGGGTCTGTCTGCGGGGGGCTCAGCCCAGCCCCACTGCCAGACTCCTTACGCTGGCTCCTTCCATCAGACCTCAGCGTGTGCCTATATGCTTGCATGCAAATAAACCAGCTCTTTCCCCTGCAGCTCCCTTTCCTCCCTTTATTGTTCCCAAAAGGTCACAAGGATCCTGAAAAAAAATTTGAAAAAATAATAATTTTAAAAAATTGTGTCAAATGTGAAGAAACTGTTCCGAATGCTTGGTTGCTTGGTGGCAGTGGAAGGCTTAAAGCACCCTGCCAGATGACAAACGAACAGGCATGAACACCACTGTCTTGGTGCTACCAATCTGGATGATTTTTGCAGTGCTGAGGCTCTGACTGCAGGAATCAGCAGTTTTCAGCTTTCTGAATTATTTTTTTTAGTAGCAGTAAAGAAAAGCTTGAAAACACTGTTCACTCCAGAAAGGCAATAAAAGTAACCTTTGACTCCTGTGCCTGGGGACTCCTAAAGTGAGGACAGGCAGAAGCCGCCCCATCCCGCCTGCTGCCTTCCCACCCGTCCCTCTCCACCGCCTCCCCCGTGAATTGCACTTGCGCAGGCGATGGGAAAAGGTGCCATCCCTTCTCCGTGTCCAGGGAATAAAATCCGGTTCGTGCATGAGCAATGAGGCTCTGGCACAGTCGTGGCCTGCCTGCCCAAGGGCAGGGGGTATGTGAGGGAGCAGGGATGTCCTGGGGCAGTTTGGCCTGGCAGGTTGGGTCTTGGGGATGCAGCCATTCCCTGCTCACCCCTGAGTCCTCTTCACAGCCACAACACCCACACAAACACTGTGAGCTCTAGAGCCAGCACTGATACGAAGATATTCGAGCAGCGGTGATGTATTGCCACATGGTACCCACTCACGTGGCAACAGGAGGGAGATGAGAAGATAGAGGTGAGGAGCACCTTCACAGCGACTGACGTCGGTGCCTGGAAATGGCCCAAGAACGACACCCAGACACGGAGCATCAGACGCAGCAGGCAAGGCTGCTCCTGAGTTAACTACAGCTAATCCGTTACAGCCCTTGGGCCAGAAAGGAACACGGATGCTCAACGGGGAGCGAAGGCTCAGGGCTGCCCGCGACACCGTTTATTTATTCCAGGGCTGATTCCGTTTAGGAAATTTCTCTACTCTCTTAACACAATTAAAGCACAGGGGGTCCTCAGGGCTCTACCTCAGAAATTGCTATTCACATCGCTGCGGGGTCTTAAAACAGTGTTTAGAGTGCGTAGGGCAGCTGGTCTGTGCTTTGCTCATTTAGGGAAGACGCTGCTTCTGCTCTGCCCCCACGGATCTCCTCCCTGCCCGTCTGCTTGTGTAGCCAAATCACGAGCTACGTCGTATAAGGTCAGCAAAACGATCCCCACCAACTCGTCCCTGTTTAACATATGGGAAAGTCAGACACACAGGCCCACACACAGCAGATCTGCCAGGATGCCTGGGAGGGGAGACGTCCCCATCACAACCTCCAAACTGATCCCAACCTGCCATTAGTTCAGAGCCAGGTCCAAGCTGTGGCATTTGGGCCAGACTCTAAATATTAACCATTAGTTTGAGGGATCAGTGTGGATGCAGAGCAATACTCCATCTAACAGAATAGACCTGGGTCTGTATTTCCACCCACCCAATGCCATAAATACACAGATTTAATTTTGGTTAAGATCTCTCTCCAATGTAAGAAGCAATCTTGCTGCAGCCCTAGTTCACATTTTGTGGCCCTGCAGTATCACAGTGATGGGACCCATTGCTCCATGTTAAGCACAAGGCACCTTGAGATTTGACACCCCCATCAAGAAGGTACTGAGATCTCTTGGGTCCTCTTGGCACCACAGCATCACCCAGTGTCCCCAAACGAGGGGGCAGGAGATTGGGCAGGTTCCATCACTGTGCCAGAAACACTCTTGCAGGACAATACCAGGGAAAACATCCCCTGCAAAGAGGTTACCATGGCTCTGTCTATGAATCCTTAGCGCACCAAGCTCCCCAGAAAATTCTCTTCATCACTGCAGAGTTCCAAAGCCATATGGAAAAGTATTTGCCTCGATCTTAATTTGTATGAGAATAGGGTATCTCTTTGAGTTGTCATTTGAGCCACTTATCTAAGACCAATCACATTAAGAAAGGGAACTGTGCTTCTGATTTTAAAAAGTATTTGCTAATAAATTTCGTCTCCTACTCGCCTGTCTGTCCTGGGTACATATTTCATACATTTTGAAGAAAGACAAGAAGGCAGGACTTACGTGAGCAGCTCTTTCTTGATGTCCTTGGAGAGGAATTTAAGCTTGAAGTTGGTTAAAGTAACTTCCCCTGGGTATTTTCGTTCTTCAAAGTTTTCCTCTGACACTTCTTGCTCATCAGCTTCCGAGGAGGCAAAAGAGTGAGCGGCAGGCTCTGACTGCAAGAAAATGGTCAGAAAAAGTGGTTGTAGTGGTGGTCGTTGTTGCTGAGCCATGGTGGGAAAGGATCCCAGGTCCATCCCAGTCAGCGCAGCATCGCCAACACTCCTGAGCCCTTTGCAAGCACTTCGCAGTACCCAAACCAGAGATCCAATAGTCTGTAAGGTCCCCTTTTTATAGGGGAAATGTGTAAAACACGTCTGTACAGGGATTTACACCTGGGACTCCCAAGGTCTTGAAGGGATGTAGATCAGTGCAGTCCTCCCATACTCCTCCTCAGCAGCACCGTCCTCATCCAATGGGCAGAGAGGCAGTGAGCTGTTTCTAGTACCAGGACACTCGCCCCAGCCAGGAGGTAATGGCTGGGTTCCCCCACCTGCAGGGGTTAATGTTAGTGACATCTGCTAACGGCAGACACAGATCATCCTGGGGAACATCACCAGGAGCATCGCTGGCCCAAATGAGCTGAAAGGATCGACAACAAGGAAAGCACTGCAGGCCCAGGACAATGCAAGTTGTGGGTTCTTCCTTAGCAAGAGCACCCCAACAGATCCAAGAGCATCTGCCTCCTGCCCGACTGTTCACAGCTAATGGCTGGTAGCACTGACGAAGCTAATACTTCTTTCCTAGGCTCAAAGGGCATACTAGGGGTTCTGGGGGAAAATAGGACAACTGTGCAAGCAAACAAGACATTCAATCCCCCATGAGGTGTTATTTAAATATCAAGAGTTGTGGCTCACCTCTTCTGGCTCCTCTTCCCGCTGACGGTTTGGTTTAGTGTAGTCAATGGGCCCATCCCATTCATCCTGGCGGGAGGTCTGGCTGGACTGGGGAGAGGTCATGGTGCTGCTCGTGGCACTAGTGCTGTTTTGGCGCTGGGACACATCTGGGGACTTCATGCTGGGACTACTGCTGCAGCTGCTGCTGCTGGGAAAGGTGCTCTCCCGTTTGCGGTGCTTGTTCATACTCAAGTCCAGAGTCCCATTTTCATCCACCTCAATGTCCATGGACTGGAAGGTTGGAAACATGCCCAATGTTAGCAGCTGCCAGCAATCCCCTATGGGGATCTTGTCCCCATTTGTCTTTTGCAGTGCAGGGGGCAGGTTATTTATGTCCCATCCTCTCCACAGTCAGTTCAAAGGAACTGAATGGAAAGGGATGCTCTTTCATAAATATTTTCAGAAACATGCCATGCAAATGCACTCCTCTGCTACCAGCAATGTGGCATTTTGACTCAGTTGACTCAGTTCCTTGAGCAAAGGCATCTAGTGCCATTTAAGATGCCCCGTGACATCTAAGACATCTGCTCAAGGCTGGGGATGCAACGTGGGACTTCTGGAAAATCTGTGTTCCTCTGAAAAATATAGCTGGAGGTTAGCCTAGACGCAACTGGGGAATCCCAAATGGCATCAGATACAGACCAGCGAGCAACTGAAACCAGCCCTGAGACTCTGCCTAGGAATGATTCTCATCTCAGATGGGTAATTTGAACCATGATGCATTTCCATAACACCAAGAGCCAAGATTACCTCCTCCAAACTGGGTGATACGTGATGAGCCTCTGCATTCCCTTTATATTTAATTAAAATGAAAGAAAGGGTAAAAAAAAAGGTATTTCTCCCATCCCAAACTTGAAGTCTCAACCCACTCCCCTGCGTGCTGGAGCCGTGGCCCCGGGCACGCTTGGCTCACCTTGCCGGGGGCCTCTTGCTGCTTCGTGCTGAGATTCTCCGGCATTTCCCAGCAGCGGGTGGAGAGGTTGAGGATGGCAGTGGCAGCCATGTGTGCAGCCTCGGCGTCATGGGAGTAGTCGAAGCCTGTGGAGGAAGATGAAGTGCTCTTCACGTAACTGCTGGAAGGGCTGTGGCTGGGGGAAGAGGCCTTTGGAAAAGGTTTGGCTGGAATAAAAAGAGAAGGAACAACAGAAGACTGATGTATAACTGGCATGGGCAGCAGTGAGAGGTTAAGTCAGTCTGACACAGCTAACGTATTAGCAGTTCCAGTGGCAACCTGTGGTTATTACCAAGCCACGGGCTGTTTCGTTGATGGAGACGTGCAGTAGGAGCAGCGCTGGCTGCGACTTGTGCGGTGGTTTCTTGGTGTAAAAACTTAATTCATTAACTGACTCTGCCATTGAGTCCCCAAAACATGAGTGCTTTTCTTCATTAAAGTTACTCCTTGGTGGAAGCAAGTAAAGGAGAAAGCTTAGAGAAGCTTCCTGGCTCTTTTTTTATTGCTTTCCTTGCGGTCATAACTTACCTGCAGAGCTGACTTACAGGGAGATTTCTTGTAGTACGTTTGAAAACTTACAATTTAAAAAATTACATTAATAGCAAAACCGTGGCCATAAAATACGAGCTTCCGACGATGACACCAGTGAAATACGGATTTTCTGACAGCTGACATACGATTTAAATATGCCTGAATAACAGGATTTATTACACAGCCGCACGCGGCCGCGACACCGCACTGTTACTGCATGCCACAGCAGCAGCAGCGCGATCCTGGAGACGCAATTTCTCCTTACACCCTATGAAACAAAAGTGAGTATTTCTCAGGGTTCACCCCTATTAAAACTTGCCCTAATCTCGAACCTGGTCCCATTTAGGAGAGCCCTGACCCACAGGGAGTCCCCTCTGAAGTCAGTAGTTTCAGTGGGTGCAAACAGGGGATCACCTGATTTTGAACAGTTGTGGGATTGTATTCTGGATCAATTAGCAAAATCTTCAAATTCCTAATTCATTTCACGACGCCCTTTATTGGGGAGAACATCCCCCCTTCAGTGGGAGTCTCACCCAGGGAAGACTCGTAAGCTTTGGCCTGACGATGGCGAAGCAGTAAGATAACCTTAGTTGATGCAGCTACAGAGCAAAGCGATTTCATTATTCCCATTACAAACTCGTAATATAAGACACTATAAAATGCTAATCTTCCTGAGCACTGCTTTCTTCCTCGTTGTGTGCGTATATAATGCATATTGACATTAATGGGAGTTATGCACACACATGCAGGGGAATATAAATCCCTCTGGATGAAGACCTCTTTAAAATAAGTTCTCGGTGAAAGGAACAGATTTCCCTGCTATGATTGGCAATCATATTCATCTTGTCGCTTTGATTAACTCATTGGAGGTTTGCCCAAGTGGTTATTCTTGTGTATCGCTGCTTGTTTTCGAGTCCGGTTTAATCCATGTCTTTGCGGCAGGGTGCGGGTATTTGCCAGCCCAACCTGACAATATCCAGGATCGTGAGATGCCAATTTCAATTTCACACCGTAGGCTCAGCGATGCTTTTCCATTTCATAAGTATTTCTACCACTAATAGACTCGCAATCAGCAAATTAGTAAAATAAGTGATGAGAAAAAATAGAAAGGATTATCCTAGTGGGTCTGCTGGAATTATTTTTGTCAGTACAATTACCCTGAAAATTCTTTGCTAATATTGCAAATAACACAATCTATTCAGCAAGAGAATCACTTGTGCTGGGAAACAAATTACTTTTCCATCAGCCCTAACCCAGGATGACAGTGGCAGTTGTGCTCTCTGGCCTCCATCCAATTTCATTGTCTGATCCTTTACAGATTTAGTACTGTAATAAAGGGCGCTTCCATTGTAGTGCAACAACCAGGATGCTTTCAAGTACGAGCACTTTTTAGAGAGCAGCTGCATCAGGATTAAACAGGATTGTGGAAGTGGGATTACCCAGACAGAAAGCCCTCTTGAGGCTGCTGACTTCTGCAAACTGGGCTCCTAAATCTTTTTTTTTTTTTTTTTTTAAACTCAAAAAAGATATCTTCAGGTACACATGTGGCATCAAAGGGAAGGGAGAAGTTTAACATCAGTCTGCGGCAGGCTGTCTCCTCGTGCAGCGTTCTTCCTGCTCCTGACAGCCTGGCCCCTGAGGGTTTATTTAGCCATTTCATTTCCACCCACAATTTCATTGCACAGTGTTGTAACCCGTGCAAGGTCCCTGGTGCAGAGCAGAGGTGGGTGGCTATGACAGGAAAGAGCTGGGAAATAGGAGGTGGGTGATCGATAGGTAGCAGACATGGAGAGCAGAGCACGGCAGAGAAGACAAATGGATGGAGCGGGTCATATATAAGATGGAAGAGAAGAAAACTGTAATCCATTTAGCTAGATGAGGAGAGACAGATCAATAGATATGAACTGCAAAGCAACGGGGACCGACTGAGGACAACTGTGTAACTTATCCCACCTAGAGACATCGCTCAGATTAATGTTCCCACCATTTGATGCAATTCTTCCCAAAGCTGAAGCCAAAGTGACTCTCCCCCAAGCAAAGCTTTACCAACAGCCACGGGCTCCTCTCTCCACCACATACATGCCACAGGACCCATCTCGGCCTCCCCCATCCCCATTTCTCCCCTTGCTTCACAGCAGCAGGAGGGATCTAATGACCCATCACCCCAAAGTCACGATGCCAAGAGCCTCACGACATACTGAGAAAGGCAGAAAATACAAAACCCAGCCCATCCCTGCTCCCAACTTACATTTAAAGGCTTTAGGTGAGGTTTCGCTAGTCTGAATCTTTGGGGCAAGCATGCGTTTGCCAAAAACCTGAGCATCAAAACTTGCATAATCGAAGGTGACCTTGGAGTACTTCTCCAGCTCCTTGGCCAGGTTGGCCCGAGGGGTTGCTGGGACCATGTTGGGCCGGTAGCTTCCATACTGAGGGATCTCCAGTTGCTTCACAAAGCACATAGGCCTGAGGATGAAACAACGAGCAACAGTGATTTCTCTTTTCCTCAACAAGATGGTTGTTGGGAGGGGACTAGCTGTGCTGGGGAGGTGTAGCTGCACCTTTCCCCCAAGGGGTTACTGGGGAAGAGGAAGCAGCAACAACCCTTTTGCCCTCCCTTTAGCAAGTCTGTACCTGGTTTGGGTCTCAGATTCCTTCCCCCCTCCCCGCCCTTTTTTTTTTCCTTTTTTTTTTCCCTTTTCTTTCTCTCTTTTTAGGCAGAACACTGAGGTGTCAATCTCATGCAAAACACTATTCTTGCGGGATGCCATGGTGTGGCAGCATTTTCCAAAAGCAGTAGAAAGTTGGGCATCACTCATTCATGGGACCCATGACACAGGATGGCACACGAAGGCCTGAGGAGCAGTTTAGCTCCGCTCCCCCCTGCGGATTCATTGCAAAATCACCAGGGCCTCTCCCCTGCCCTAGAGTCCCTCTTAAAGACCCGCTTCTGCTGGGCTGCCTATCATGAATCAATTTGTCTTGCATATAAATTGTATATAAATGGCCTATTCTTATTCTCCTTCCTGTGACCTCTTTCCACCAGCGAGTCCACGGAGCGGGAGCTCCTTGGAGCATGGACCGTCCTCGTGATGTGCTCAGAGCGCTCTGCGCCCGGCGTGGGCTCCGCTGCAAATAAATAAGTAATTGCCCTAAATGGCCTTTCCAAGGCACCGCGTGCTGGTGCACCAGGGTGCTCGGCAGTCCTGGGGAGCAAATAAATATATTAATCAGACCTCAATGCCTTTGTGGGAGTGCTGCTCAGGGCTTGTACTGTGGTTTTTATCCTGCTCTCGTTGCTAAATAACTAACCATATTACAATCCATCTGTAGCCTCATGAATCACACCAGCTACGGAAGCCAGCATCTATCGGGGACATCCTTAATGTGAGACAGCCCTTTCTCCTGGGAAGATGGAGATGAGCAAAATCACAAAATAAATGCGGCTGGTTTGGAAATGGGTGGCAGGTTTCTCTGCTCTGAACTGTGTGGGTTAAGGAAGAAAAGCGAGTGGACTTAACACGAAACTGCTATCGAGTGATTTATATGTAGTCTAAATCTCCTCCTCCCCCTTCCTGAGCCCACCCTACTTATAATGCTAATATAATAGCCATCATTCTCTGGCAGTTTGCATTGCAGAGCAATCGGCACAAATGCCTTCTGCTGCACTGGTAAAACCCTTTGGCCTGTAGCCTCAGCATTAATTGATGCTACAGAAGCAATTCATTGTCCTCAATGCCCTCCCTGGGATCATCAATTAAATATCTCCCCACCTTGGCGAGACCTATGATCATAATAACAGGACTCAGCAGTATCAGCTGGAGGGAGCCGTGACGGCTGCTCTTGTGAGCACGGTATGGCAGGGAGGGCTGGGGCAGCGCGGTTGTGCAGTGCTGGGCTTTGCGGTCCCATTTACCTGAGTATCCGGTCAGAATTGGAGCTGGTCTTCGAAGGATCACCAGACTGAGTTTGTTGCTTTTCATGTGATTTGGCTAATTTTTCAGCAGCAGCAATGGGGCACCCAGATAAACTGTGTGAGGTTTTGGTTTTTTTTTTAAAAGAAGGAAAAAAAAAAAAAAGAGACGTAAACGAAGTGTGAGGGATGAACGAGAACATCTTCACTCATTTCAGGGACCCAGAGCTGCGCTGAGCCCATGGGAAAAGTGTTTGCATTTAACAGGTTTTTTTATTATCATTATCCTAGTTTACTTTTAGTCTTGGCAATCAGCAAAGCAGTCAAACATCAAGTGCCAAACCTCCCCAGGATGAGCCCCGGAGCATCCCCAGGGCCTGGAGCTGGATCAAGGAGGCAGCTCCCCGGGCTGAGCACAGCAGGGGCAGAGGGGGACAGGCTGGTTTCTTTGAGTGGTTTTAGCAGTTAAATGGCATTTTTGATTTGTATTTATTTGGATCCTTTGCAGGGGCCGTTTGAAGGGAGCCTTCTGAGGGGCACTTGTGGGGAAACATTTGCGCTTCTGCTGTGTGATGCTGCCAACACGCTGGTGCCTGGGGGAGGTCGGGGGCTCTAATGGCTTTTGCTCACACACACCCTACGCGTGAGCCTGGCTCTGCCTCTTTGGGACAGCTCGGCTCTTACGGTGATTTCTCTGGGAAGGTAAAACACTCACAAGCAGAGCCCGCATGCTCCCAGCTGACCCCAAGCCATCACAAGCACCTTCATCACCACAGCAGCCAGCACTGGTGGAACCCCAGCCCAGCCCCATGTGAAATTCAGAGCTCTGACCCCACCGGGTCTCAGCCCAAATCACTGTACCCAGAGCTCACTCCATAACCCACTAACATCAGTGGATCACCTCCATCTCACTGCAATCGCTTGCTGCCTGCACCAAACCTGGTCTAGCATAGGGTGTCCCTGCCCACGGCGGGGGGGTTGGAACCAGATGATCTTTGAGGTCCCTTCCAAGCCAAACCATTCTGTGATTCTATGACTCTAAACAAAGCTTCTCAATTCCCTCTAGCAGCTACAGCTATGACAAAGCATCCACCAGCTTCTTCCACGGCTGAACAAGTAACAACACAAACTCACCTCGCGCCTGCAAAAGCGTCGACATTTGCGGAGCCGTCACTATCTGCCAGTTAAGCTCAAGTGCAACAAATGGCAAATCATAAATTCATGAGCTCATCCCTGTAGCACAAGCTAGTCTGGCTCTAGCTTTTAACTGCACCGTCCCCTCCACTTGCAGCCTTCCCGTTTGTAGAAGTGCTCGAGTTTAACCAAAACCAGAGCACGGGGTATAATTACAGGTCCCAAAGTGCAACCATGTCCCCTCCTGATCACATCCGGGCTGAGGTCCTACAACAATTCCCAGCTCATCAATAATTTCAGCCTAAACACTGTGGAAATTCCTCGAAAGCCTGCTAAGTGCCACACCACCAAACACAAACATCACCTTCCACTCATCCTCACTGGGCACCCTCTGCTTCCCTCATGCCAAAACCTGTTCCACGAACCCCTACCTGCATCCACCCCTCTATAGTCCCACCTGCGAGCCTGCAGCATTGCTCTGCTCTATTGCCCAGCCAGAAATCTCTGCCCTGCCTTGCTTTCTCACATTATTCTTTGTCTTAGAGTCATCCCTGCTTCATCTTAGTTGCACCATCTCTCAGTACAAGAGTAAGGGCTTTTGGGGATGGTTGCCCTGCTGCTGTCCATGCCCTGGCTGTTATGGAGGAGAAGTCAAAGCTGGTACCTCCTGTGCGTGTTGCGGTTGCTGTTGACGTGACCCTGTCCTGTGCAGCCTGGCGTGGGGCATTTCAACACGTTCTCGTGCATCGCCAAGACTTCAGAGCGAGAAGGGGAAGGGGAGAGGGGAAGGGAAGCAAAAACAACTTGATAAAAATCAGAAAAAGAAAAAAAAAAAAAGACAAGATCATCAAGTCTTGTACGCTGGTTTCTTAGAAATCAGGAAATGTGAAATGCTGTGATTAGAATTCATCTGCGTAGAGAAAAAGAGATTTACAAGGCAGCAGTGCTCAGGTCAGCACTAGATTAGCATCTCTGCACACAGTTCGGGCTTTCTGCTCGTCTGCTGATTGCAATACAGTTTCTCCCATCCAGCCCCTCCCGCCCACCGCTGTTTAGGAGCCAGGTCTCCCAATTTCAGGTAGTTTTAAGTGATTAAAGTTGTATCTCTGCTTTTATCCTTAGGACTAGTCTTTCTTTGATTTTTATTTTTTTTTTAAATTTTAATCGTCAGGATTATTGCTTCCTGCAGCGCTGACCTTAAAAGTAAAGAAAATAATTTGATTTGCAAGCTTTTCTATAGCACGCAGCCTGCGTTAGTTATTTATTAATATTTTTTCTTGCATTCAAGCTTGTGTGAAGACAGCTGCACTTTCTCCTTGTTTTCTGCGGTTCTGTGTTTATGGCAGGTCTGCAACCTTTGAAATTACTGATAAGGAAGGGCTCTTTTTTTTTTTTGGTCTATTATGCCATTATCATAAACATACAACCTTGATTTTTATGTATATGCACAGGGAAAGCTATTTTGGATGCTGGTAGAGAGGTAGGAATAAAATACCTCTCTGTGTATATACATATATAAAAATCTGTTATGATGATGATAAATATTTTCTGTAGAATAGGTGAATCTCAATATAGCACCTTGTGAATTTTACAGTGATAAGAGTGTAGGAGGGGCCTCAGCTATCCTGCACATCCTGAATGAGTCCTCTCCTTTGCTGTACTGCAACAGCTTCAGCACAGTTGGACAGCAGAAGAGTCTCCTCTGCTTCCCAGCACGATAGCCCAAAAAGAGAAAAATATCTGACATTCAGTGTAACGACAGAAATGGCTTAGCGCACCTCTGGAGGTGGGCGTCGTTTTTAAAGCACCTCTTTGATTTTCAGAGAAGGGACCTCATTCTCCACAGGATGGTGCTAAAAATCTTTAAGAAGGGTAGGACTTCCTAGGAACCTCCTTAGCACTTCCCAGGAAGAACAGTAACGCTTTGGTGGATAAAAGCATCCCGGAATAAGTTGGAAAAGCACCACCCCATGCCAGAAACTGCATTATATGCCAAGGATTAACATCAGGCTTGTGCTAGGGACTTGGTCATAAAATACACATCATTTGGGACTATTTGGAGTGCTCATTTGGCTTGAGATGGCTTTACCCGTCAGGTGTGAAAATTCCCTTAAGAAATAAAACTTCAGACTAATTTAAGCAAGCCTTGTTATCCCACCATGTACTCACTCTCGGGAGGGATCCTGTCTTTGTGCGGACAGCCAGAGAGGCTGCGATGGTGAGGGTAGAGTCCTGTGACGTGGCCAGTCCCATCGCAGCCAGGAGTCGGACATTTGATTTCTCGCTTCTCAGGTCTTGAGGGATCTAGGGATTGTGGGGAAAAGGCAGTGGGAAGCAGGTTAGCAGATTTGAAGGGGAAGAGGTGGAAAGGAGAGAAAAATTGCTGAGGATCTCACCACTTTTCCAGTCAAACAGTGAGAAGCCTTTGGGTTTGGAGGGTTTTTTCCCTGAAGGTGGAATCGTAACACTGGAAGTTTCAAAAATTAAAATCAGCAGAGGAATTTGAGTACCTAAGCCCGCTAGGAGCCTGGAGGAGCTCACAGTGACCGAGCAGGCAGCCTGGCTTACAGTGCCCAGGAGACTCTGCAGCCCCTGCCAGGTCCCTCACGTTACTGTGGCCAGACTCCTACCACCACTTTAAAACCCACTTGGATTTTAAACCAGCCCTACTGACCAGGCTAAGATTTTCATGGCCAAGAGGCAACTTAGCCAGGCAATTCCCCTAATGGTGTAGAGGACACCATTATTTTGTGTATTTGCTGTTGACCTCTAGGATGTCCCCATCCCTCCCGGTCATTGAGGATTTGTGGCTAAATTCCCTCTGTGGGCTGTGACAACCCCCAGCAGCCTAGTTTTCACAGGGTGCTCAGCAACTAATTCAGCTGAGGATGGGAAGGAAGGAAGGCGTCTCGCAAAGACTTGTCCCCATACCTTTGCCGTAGTAGCTCTTTCGGATGCTGTCCAGCGGTTTGCTCTGTTTCTCATCCACCTGGAAGTGCTTTACGTGCTCTCCTGGCAGCCGGCTGGGCTCCCGCACAATTTTCACCTGCTCAGCTTTCAGCGCAATGGCTTGTTCCAGCAACCCCAGGTTCCCCCTCGTCATCATGTCATACATCTCTGACTCGTCAGTCACTGCCGATTTCTGGGACCGGGCGTCATCATCTTTGTCATCATCTGACCGGACCTCCACAATGACTGAGTACTCAGGCTTTGGGCTGAACTGCCCTTCACAGTGGCTTTTCTGGGTGTCCTGAGAAGTGTGAGGAGCTTCTTCGCAGATCACTTCAGGAGCCATCTCCTCCTCCTCTTCATCCTCCTCCTCTTCTTCCTCTTCCTCCTCTTCTTCTTCCTCTTCCTCCTCTTCCTCATCTTCATCCTCCTCCTCATCCTCCTCATCCTCTTCTTCTGCTTCAGCCTTTTGCAGCTTGCAGGACTCCTCGCAGTTCGCATCATCCCGGTGCTCCGGACACAACTCGCTGCTGCGTTCGCTGGTGACCTCAATGACCTCCTCCGCATCCTCCGTTTGGATGATGATCTCCTTGTCACACTCCTCCTCCACTAACTCCTCTCCCGCATCCTCGTGGACCAGGTGCACAACGTTGGATGGTGGCTTGGAGACCTGCAGCTCAGCCTCAGGCAGCTGCCCTTCAATGGCGAGGGTTTCCTCCGCTATTTGGCCTAGGTTTAGGAGAGAGTTGGCGATTATTTCTTGATAGCTGCTATAGTTAGCCTTGCTGGGCCCAGACGTACTTGTTGGTGTGTTTTGTCCGTAATGTGTTGATTTTGCTGGGCTTCTCTCTGAGGGGGGGGGAAGGAAGGAAAAGAAAGAAAAGGGGAAAAAGAAGGAAAAGAAAAAAAGGAGGAAGAGAAAAAGAAAAAAGGAGAAAAAAGAAAAAAAAGGAGGAGAAGAAATTGTATCAGCTTGTAAACACCTCTCTGTCTTACTTAAGCTTAATGGAAACCAGAGCCTGGCTGTTATTCCCCTGGAGCAGCCTAATTTATTGCATTTGGGAATGGCAGGTAGAAAGGGGATTTCCAGGTGGAAGCTTTCGCGGGGCTCAGATGCACGCAGCTTCCCAGACCCCCACCGTCAGCAGCCATCTGGGCCCCTCTCTCACAGTGCTCCCCAAAGCCAGCGGCTCCAAACCAGGGAGTGACACAGTGCCAGGAGCTGGCTGGACACCCAGTTCCTCTGCCTGTGGCTCCTTCTCTCGGGAGAGTGCCCGGATCCGGCCGGGGGGGACAGCTCCTGCCCCGGGGAAGGCAACTGAGTGGGACCCTGGCTGCCTTCCCTGCCACCATCTGAGCCACACAGCGAGCTCCTCTGTGCTTTCCATGGGTCTTTCCCCAGGGAGCATCCCTGATGGAAAAGCTCTCATTTTTAAGACACTGGAGACAATCTGTGCGTATTCCCTCTCAGCTTAACCAGAGCTTTGCCACTGTGCTTCCACCAAAGGTAATAATTGAAGGACTCATCCTGTACATAATTCAGAGGACCTATAACTCCTGGTTATTAACACTCCCTGGCCTTTATTCATCTACAGAACACAGCTCTGCAATCAATAATGATAAAGCACCTTCTGCCGGCTCTGGGCTGTGGGTCTCCTCCTGCTCCACCGCCTCGTCCTCCTCCAGCGTCCCCTCCGACTCATCAGAGCCAGACTCCTCCTTCGCCTCAGCCTCCTCGCTGCCATCGCTGTCGACGTTGTAGCCTTCATCCAAGGCCAGCTTGAGCGGATGGGATTTTCTCTTCGACACCAGATGTTCGGCCTCTGCATCCTGAAGTTTCCTCTTCTTTGCTAGAGGGCAGCTTTGTAAACTGCAGATGGGATCAAGCAGCAGAGAGGAGGCATTGCTGAGTGAGAAAGGCACGGCTATGGCATCTGAACAGTTAGGCAAAGGCGTGTGGGACAAATACAAAACTACTTAAAAAAAAAAATAATCATCCAGCAGCCCAGACTTTTAGCTGTTTTAACTCTTTGCGGCCAGAAGAGCTGCTCCCAGACCTTGACTTTGTGCGACTTTGTCAACTTTACTCAGAAGTCAGTGCAAGGATGCTGGGCTCACTCCAGAGTCTGGCCCATGGGCAACTGTTGTCCAGAGAGCAGCAGGACCAACAGCTCCCAGCTCCACTGTTGGTGATGGTCACCACTGCCACGATGAAACCAGGCAGGGGATGCAGAACTGGCCCCTGGGGTATGTCCACCAACCCCTCCAATTTCACCAAAATAGGGTGATGAAAGTCGTCGGTTAAGGCTGTCCTGGCCTTGAAAGTGACCAGCGTGTTCTCATTTTCCCTCCTCATCCGAGGCACCGAGCAGACCAAAATCTCTGCCTGCCGACAGCTCCCGTCAACCCCAGGTGCCTGAGCCAGGTACTTCTGCCTTGGTTTGGGATCTGTGGGAAGGCTACTGGTGAAGTAGATCCCCCAGGCACCCTCATGGACTGATGGAGAGACAGAAAATTGGCTCTTCGGTAGGCAGATTTGGGTTGCTGCTCTGAACCAGCCTCTCTCCAGTGAACGTCTGTCTTTGGGTTTTTTTGCTGGAATTTTTCCATCCCCGCTACCTCTGACCCAGCCTCACCTTCTGTGTCTTGCATACTTTCCACGGATGTGTCCTGAGCCGTTACAGCCTGGGGTTGGACAGCTTGAGAGGGAAACAAGCAACCATCAAGAACTGCAATAGGACTCGGAGAATTCATTTTTAATTAGGAGTATATAAACTATGGTCAGTTAAACAGGTTTTGTGCACAAGGAACAAAATAACCGCAAAAGGGAAGGTAATTTCCCTCAAATGGTTCAGCTTGTGCCTTTGAATTTCAAGTGAGGAGGGCAGGAGAGCAGCCTTGCAGTTTGCTAAAAATTAATGAAATGACTCACCCCATTTAATTAGATGAACGGTTCATTATAGTTTTATGAGTATGTTTAATTAAAGATTTGCATGTGTAAGAGCAAGCTTTTAAAAAGCAGACAACTACTGCACTCTGCCTCCCCACTGCCACTCTTCAGTTTATTTTTCACTGGTGCAGGAGGAAAACACGGGCTTTTCGCTTATCTGATGGCTTATCAGGGAACTGGGGTTCCTTGAAGTAAGAAATGGGTGGATTTTTGGAGAGAGCAGGCTGGGAGTGGATCAAGGAGGTTTTTGCCAGAGCATATTGGGTGAAGATCACCAGGACAAAAGTCCTCAAAAGTACCTCGGATGCTCGCTTTTGGAGGAACAGACAGGATTTAGGTGACCAGATCTCCCAAATCCTTGCATTTGTTCCTGCTGCTCTGCAGCAGAGGATGAGTTAAAGACTTCCAGGGAGCTCTGGGCAGCGCTCGCAGCCCCTGCTGCCTTTGCCATGGGCTGCAGGAACGCAGCCTGCTCGCTGCATCCCTCGGTGAGGGGCCGTGTGCCTCCCCTGCAGGGGTAATTAGTCCCAGCTCCAGGAGCTGTAAGGGCTCCAGATAAGAAGCATTAAAGCAAACATTTTCTGGCAAAACCAGATTATGGCATTGATTAGAGGATGCCCAAGTGACTTGCCTGATGTCTGAGGAATTCTGGAGTCGTGTAGAATTAATAACCTCATTTAGCACTGTATCACCCCCGGCCCGGGAAGTTGGAAGTGCTAATGAAATCTCTTGTTGACAGTGCAAAGGGAGAAGGCATCACCAGCCCAGAGGGGATCTGGCCACCCTGTTATTCTTGGAGTGAAAGGCACTGGACAACATTAAATAGTACCAAGTGCCAAGTCAGTCTTTAGGGACTCAGAATTTCTGCTCTCAGCAAAGAGCTCAGCCCTTGCAGAAAGTTAAGGATAAGGAGGATCTGAGTGTGCTAATGGATGCAGCAGCTCTGGGTGCACCGGCGGGTTATTAATGGCTCAACTCCCCAGAACACCCTGCACAAGTCAGATTGTTGTGTTCAGAGAATATAATTCAACCCAAAACTAGGACAGGAAAGGGCTACTGAACTATCAGGGGAGTAGGAATCCTTCCTTCAGGGAGCCTGGCTTCCTTTAGCTTATCAAAGCTGATGCTGAGAGGACAAATGATGGCAGCATGTCCTCTAAGGGGGCATGGCTTTCTAGAGGAGGCAGATGTGTGGCCATGGGTATAAAGCCACATCTCCTGGTCCCTCCAAAATGAAGCCCCTCCTTCCTGCTGTCCCCTTTGCTCGTGGCCCAATTTCAACTGGAGATGTTGAGCAACATCCAACACTGTCGCTTGGGGGACAGCTCTCAGCTTTTTCAGCGTGCACACGCAGCCCGAGCCCCGCCGCGCCGGGGGTCTCACCTGCCAGCCGGGCATCCCTTCCTGAGCAAACGCTCCAGGCCATGTATAAAAAGATCTCATCCCGCTAACATGTGTAATTGGAAGAGGGAGCTCCCCCCCTTCGCTGCTCCCTCTGCTGATGATCTGAAAGTCTATTTAATTTTAATTGCCCTCAGTCATGACTGAGGCTGCTCTGTACTGAGCAGCCCCAGACACGCTTTAAGTGACTGCACGCTGAAAGACAGAGCCGTGTTTATGTTACCAGTGACTTGCCTGAAAAAGGCCTTATTCAGTAGGAAACAAGAGCAGCTCTGATGAAGATGTTACAGGCTTTTATAAGCTTTTCTGCCTCAATTAAAGCTGATTCTCCCCCACCCCATTTTTGATGTGGTGAAATGAAGCCTGCCGTAAAGAGTAAGTAGGAAAGAGCCAAGTGGTTCAGCACTGAGGTTTTCCGAAGCAGGTGGTGACTTGGGATATCTCTAGCTTCGGTGTTTTAATCTAATCCCTTTAAAAAGCACCAGCACAGAGGTGATGCTTGGCGTGCTCTGGGCCAGGCTTTCCCACCCCCGGTCTCCTCTGGGGAGGTTTCACGTATTTTGGCAGGAGTCCCCAAAGGGGCTTGGAGGTCTATTAGAGCTGCTCTCTTTCCCTGCAAGAGCCACCACACCGACCTGCTCTCCCCCTCTCTGCAGCCTTCATATGCTTGACAAAAGGGCCTCTTATTGTTATGCAGACGATGCCCTGCTTCCAATTAGTCGATTAATCGTCCAGTTAATCAGGCAATTAGGTGACAGCTGCAGAGATGGCTTTGTGGAGCACTCTGTCCTGCCCCTTATATATGTCACCTGCTCCAATTACCACCTCCACTCAAGTGTTCAGCAATAAAAGTTGGAGAAGTGGCATGCCCGCTGCTCACTCCTCCCGTCTCTCCAGAGTACTAGGAGAGCGAAGGAGCAGAAATGCTCTGAAATTGGGTTGGTTAAGGTCCAATTACTCTTTGACACACATACGGCTTTCTAACAGAGGCTGCTAGGAAAGGCGGCCCCTGCTATTAGTGCCTGTCCAGGTTAAAGACTCCTACCTCTTGCGTAAGCCCTTGTGCAAGGTTTAAAGGGAGCTTAGAGGTGGGGGAGGCTGTTATTTATAATGAGAAGCTCTGTAGAGCTGCAGAGGCTCGCTCCAGCTCTTTTGGCTGCTGCTGGTGGCATGTCAGCGCTGCTAAATGAGTGACAACAGGACCTCGGTGACTCGACAGGGGACATAGGGCCAAAGGAGGAGCATCTGGCACAAGAAGTAACATGACACAGCATTGTTTAGGGGCAACAAGACGATGTAAAATATGTGGAAAAGAAACTCCGGTTAGTAGGATGTTGTTCCTAATAATCCTGCAACACAAAACATGGGCCTCAGGTTTTGCTGGGGTTTAGATCTCGGGTGGGACAGAGGGTGGCTGGAGGGTCTTCAGTCTAATGTGACCCATCCAGAGGTTGTGTTTTCATTCTTTTAACTCCTGTGTTCCTCTGATGTGTGAAGTGGTGCCCCAAGGTCTCGGACACAACGAGGTGCCCACCAGTATAAGCCTCCCAGCAAGACCTTCACCCCATTAGTCCCATGGGTTTGGTCCCCTCACCCAGGTTCCCAAGCCTGTAAGGAGCTGCAGGACTTTGCTCAAGCCAGTCCCAGCATGGGGCCTCCCTTCCCTCCCACCGCCGAGGAGGAGCAGGGTCCTTACCTCACCTCCTGGCCGATGAGCTCCGTGGGCACTAGGGCAGGACGCAGCAATGGAAACAAACACAAGGTCAAAAACACAACAGGGGTGCCCGGCCTCCCCCGAGACATCCCCCTTCTCTGGGGGATTCTCTCCTGCCTGCACCTGGGTTTCTGTGACCTCCTTGGGCATCCTATTTGGGAAAGAAAGGGCAAATCTATCCTGCCATCATTTACGGCATGCCAGCCTGTAGTAAATCATAATCCTGCCTTGTAAATCCTCATGCCTGTGCTTAATGTCAGGCATGTGAGTGCATGTTTGCAGCATCAGGGACTACCCCTATCTCTAAATACATGATGATTATTTAAAGTTGATGGAGCTATACTGATATACATCCATATGACTCAAACACTTTTAAGTAAATACTGAGATTTCTCATGCCTTCTCTATATTTTCCTTTAAAATATGCCCCTCAATTACTTTTTGCACAGGTCATTACTGTTTTGCTGCAATGGCCCCATTTACACCTCTGTAACATCAACAGACACGTTTTTCTCCTCCCCTTGTCACACCAGACTGATGTGGGAGCCTCTGCCTCTGCTCAGACATTTCTCATGGTGGGAAATGTGCTACTTGGCTTTTAGAGTAACAATAGTTTGTAGGGATTTTAGGGATTATTCCCCACTTATCAATAAGAGGACGTCTCACTACTTACAATAAAAACGTATAACACCACCACATTGCTGCTGAAACCTTACATCCAGCCAGAAATCCAAATAATCAGGAGGAAAGAAAACCCACAACACAAGTCTAAATTTGCCCGGGCTAAAAACCGTAACACGTTTGCTCAATTTGTTTGAGCTAATTGGGTTTCCTGGGATCCAGCTCCCAGCGGGATGACTCACAAGCTTCAACAAACTGGAGGCAGTGGCAAGTCCCAGGGTGTACACAATAAATTACCTTTTCACATCAAGAAAGCCAGATTCAAGTGTGGGGAAGGCAGGGTGCGAGAAAATACATAGAATCAGGGCACTCTCATTAGCAAACCTGAGCAAGCACCTTTCTGTACGTGCAACAAAACAATGAAACCCAAATATCCAAGCTCGATTCAGCACAACTGGCAGCATCTGGGTTTTGTTTTGTTTTTAAAAAGCTGCAGATGCTGAGAAGAGCAAGGAGGAAGGTGGATCAGGACAAAGGAAGGTGGTGCAGCACAGCTGTGGGTGAAGCTGCTGTCCTTGCAACCATCACACTTTTTCAGCCAGCCCTGTTTGTCCCTACCTCCAGCCACCTTTGCAGTTCATCAGATCCACAGCCACAAAAATGAACCAAGACAGAGAGGCTGGTCTGTAACCATCACACGTGGCCACGGGACCACACGAGGTAACACCTCCTGCTCAGTGTCAGGGCACCTCGTCTTCTCCCAGAGAAAGCATAAAAAAACCCAACCACCTGCACATTTTTTTTTAAGTCAGAAAATAAATAGCAATCAGGCTTTGCATTTGTCCTCTTGTCCCTGACAGGGGCTGGCCCTGTTTGCTTCTCCAGCATGCACTACTTCTGCCAGGCACTCTCAGATGTACAACTTCAAAGCCGCTGGCAGAGTGTGCATGATGAAAGCCCCGGGAGCTGATCTGAAGCTCCAGCAATTGCAATCCCCCTAAAGCAAAGCAGGCAGAGGGGCTGCTTTTTTTCCTTCCCCCCGCCCCCCCCCACTGGGCATAGAGAATGAGGGGTAAATATTATGAGGACCTTTAAAGGTTTGCGGCTGGGAGGTTTCCAGGTTTGTAGACAAATTTTAGTGGGGGGGGGGGGGCAGTGGGCATAACTTAAAGAGTTAAGTCTGGACCTGAAAAATCAAAGCCTATTTGGAACAAGCAAAGTGCGGGGAGCTTGGGTCTATACATCCCCGCGCCGCGGGATAACCAGCTGCTCACCTCTGATAGACTTCGATCGCGTGCGTGCTCTCTTATCGTCATTTTCTAAACTCATCTGGAATGGAAAGAAAAGATAATTGTTGAAAGATAACAAGAAAATTATTGTTAAAGGAAAATCTCACATGTGGTTGTTGCTCTGCATAAAACCTGGGTGGCAGGGAACGCTTTCCCGTGTTTCCAAGGCAGATGTTTCTTGCATTACTTTTATCATTCAACTCACAGTGCTGAAATTTAGCAACCTTAAATTAATTTCCACATCCTGGGACACCACAGGACTCTCTGCTGGTCAAGTACTGCAGAGGGACAAACACCCAGATGCGATGGCCCATGACGGAAAACGGTTGTGTCTGAGATATCACTTGTTAAGGACAGAACTGAATTCTCTGGATTTACACCCCAGAAGTACTGTGAGCACCTAGGTGAGTGGCCAGCACATTTCATTGTTCAGGAATCTCTGAATAAGCAGCCAAGCTGATCTGGTGCCAGGGAAGGGCAACTTTCCGCGCAGAGCCCTAAAGAGCAACCTCCCCTCTCTGCTTAAATTTGACACAAAGAGGGCTGCATCTAAATAACCCTTGCAATGTGGACATCAAACAGGAGGGTCTGCAGGGAATACGGGCATGAATAAGTAACGTCGGGGACTTCAAAGTGCTTGATATTAATTAAACATCACAACATACCACAAGGTAGCGGAAGGCTGAAGTGCAGCCACGTCTGGGGTGGCTCTGCACCCACGTCCCGGTGTTGGGGGGAGCTTTGAAATCAGCTGTGCCTGGAGGTGGGAACAACAAAAGCAGGGGATCTCCATGGCAGGGTAAGGAGGCACGGCCAGAATAACAGAAATGGCATTTCACGAAACTTGTCAACGAAGTTGCTGTAGTGGTGAAAGAGATGGTTTTACATCTCACCCCCAACACAGACGGGCTCTCTCTGGGCATGTGCACTTGGCAGCAAATGCCAACGGAGTACAGAGGATCGGAGTGTGAGCAGGGAGGTGGGTCATAGCCTGGGAGGTTGGGGATAAGACAATTGGGTTTTATTACAGTATTACGATCTGGGACATTTCTTCCTGGGATAACAGAAAGGAGAGAGCATGGCAGGGGATGGGGAAAGGACCATTTCCAAGGGGGATTTGACATAGCAACACAAATTCTCTCTGGCACATATTCTTTGGAGCATCCTTTACAAGGCCCAGCTGGAGGGGGATCAGTCCAGCTCCTGTGCCATCCCTAAACAAGGAGGCTCCACAGCTAACCCTCCAGCACGCCCCATGGAGGTGGGACACAAATGGCTGCTCCTCCCATCAAGCAGCAGGAAGGGGGACACATGGGGAGCACATGTGGGGATAACACATGCATAGGTGCCACCACATCCCCACATGCACCTTGAAACTCTTTCAGTGGCTGCTGCTCGCAGCCCCCAGTAGAAAGGTCCTCACCCATCACCCTCGAGGGATGCACTGCTGGGTTTGGGCCTCTCTTGTCCCCACTGGGGTTTGGGGGTGGTGAGGAGGAAAGGAGGCTGCTGGACCGGAGAGGAGAGGGAATGGAGGTCCCCAGCTGATGGGGCACCGCAGCTGAAAACACCTGAAAGGGGAGGGATGAAATTTCCCCGAGTGCCTCTCTCCCTCCCACTGCCACCCTCCAGAAACACAGCATCAGCACGCAATGATTTATGTGATTTGTTAGATGGGGAGATTGAAGAGGGGGGGAAAAAAAATAGGGAAAAAAATCAAAACCTGGAGCAATTTATGCATCCTGTCAGCATTCAGCTCGCGGCACCGCGGTGTTGTGCTCCACGTTTATTACAATCTTCCCAATAACGCAGCAGACAATTACTATAATTTCTATTTTTAAAGCCCCGGTTCCCTGCAGACCAATGGCTCACGTTTAAAGTGTGGAGAGGAGCAGGTGTCAAAGGGACTTCATTACATTTATGAGCCTTTCAACGTCGGCGTGCGCTGAGCGAGCTAGCTAATGCCACCGCCGCACACCGACAATACAGCCAACACGTTTGATTGCTGGGAGCCTGCCTCCGACCAGAATGAATTTCAGAGAGGGCTTGGCTTTTCTTTTTTTCAGGGTTTTGGTTTTTTGTTGGTTTTTTTTTGACAGTTTTCCCAGGGAATTGGCACGTGTTGGGCTGGTGCCTTGGCAATGTGGGGTTCCTGCAGATAAATTATTCAACGCGGCAGAGGAGGGAAGGCTGCGGGATGCGTAATGGGCACCGCCTGCAACGTGCCAGTGCTGGCCAAAAAAGAGGAAGGGCTGAGACCCCACAGGGACAGCGGGGGGAAAAGGAGAGAAAAACTTTGGTTTTCCTAAGCCTGCCCTTCAAGGACAAGCTGTTTGTCTATGAATAGGGGAGATCCGATTTCATGTCACATTTGTCTTTCAAAATATTAGGTATTGCATCTAAAGCCAACATCCATGCTCATCACTATACCATAGCACCTCATAAAGCAATTCCTCTCCTTGCCTCCAACACCTCTTTCAAGCAGGATCAAATGCCCTGGGAAGATAGGAGCACACTTGGTCACCACATGGGACAGGAGCCACCTGAGGCAGGGATGGACCCAACCTTGCTGAGGACCAAAGGATGAAAAGGCCAAATAGACTGCCTTGCCTGGTCTACTGTACAAAGCAGTTTTAAAAATAAATAAATAAATGGATTTATTCTCCATAGGGAAGACCCCGTTGCCTGGCTGGAGAACTTCACACAGCTCCACTGCTCTGTATTTAAAATGTTTGTTTACAGTACCGGAGGGACAGGCTCTGCACACCCAGACTCTGTTTTCCACCATCAGGCTCCTTTTCTCAGCTTAAATCAACAGCAGCAGTATCCTCAAAAAAATGTTGTTTCCCACCAAAGTGCAGAAACACCAGGAAAAAGATCCATTTCTGAGCTCTGCTCCTCCCAGGCAACTTAAATTAACTGACGTGGCCATTCCTGCGCTTCTGGAGCCTCCGTAGTTATCAGGCTCGGATGCATGAAGGTTACATGAAACCACTGTCCTTTATTGTTCGCCTCCTCAGCGAGAAGCCCTCTAGACAGATCGTTTTAATGCGAAATTTCAGGTCACATAGTGCATGTTTGCAGTCTTGGAAACTGACGGGGTATTTTCATTTGTTCTCCCTCTTGCTCACATAATAAGCCAGGCTGAAAAGCTATCCAGATTTCACTCTTATTATTTTAACTCTGAAAGGAAAACAAAGCAATCTGAAAGGAAACCTGCAAATAAATTATTGCTACCAGATGCCAGCCCCAGAGCACATTAGTCCAGCTGGAACAAGACGGAGGTTTATACTGCTCCTCCACACCTTATCGCTGGATTATCCTCTCACATTAAACCCAAATAAGCATCTATCAGATTTCCTAACCCACCACCATGGGACAATGCAGTGGAAAGGACCCTGTGCTGGGTCTCAGGGTACTCGCTTCAGGATCCAGCTCCATGCTCTGCCACTGACAAGCCAGGGTAACCTTGAGAACATCACCTCACCTCTGGGTGCCCCTTTTTTATATCTTCTCTACAAAGGTGCCGTGATGCAGGGGCTGTTTCTTACCACGTGTTTGCCCTGCGCTAAGGAACTTCCTGACACCATAATACAAGCTATACTGATGATGTCCCAGTGCTGCAAGTGTAAATCAACGAAGTTCGGAGAGATAAACCTGAAAGACAGTTTAACCCGAGTACAACGCGAATTTTAACAGCCTACTTCTACAGCAACAGTCTTGCTCTGCTGCCAAGACTACAGCAATACAGCGCGGGAACAGCAGCACGGATCTGAAGCTTAATTTTATGGAGTAACTGCAGGGTTGATATTTTGTTCTTTCTTATCTTAATACACATTTCTTTTCAGATGGAAGACTGAGGTGCTAACATAAAACCCCTGGATGCCCAGGTGTGCCTGGACTTCACAGCTCTATGCAAATATACCATTAAGGGCCACACTGAAATTCCCCATGGTCAGCGGTAACACTTTATATGTATTCAGGAGCACCACGGAGCTCAGAGAAAATAAACACACTGAAAAAGCCTCTAGCTGGACAAAGGGAGGTGAGGATTCAGCAGGAATATTTATTTTACTCTGAAAGCAGCAGAGCTTCCATCAGTGGTTATTTGTGGATATAGCAAAATGCCATTTGCAAGAAGCTGTGTCTGAGATTTAGAGGGACAGACAGACAGGGGCTCTATTTTTAGTTTAAAAAAATCCCACTAAAATCTAAATTTGCCTAGCAGCAGGTAAAGCAGGAGGAGGAAAATGCGAGAAAAAATTATGGTTTTCCTACAGAAGTGTTGAAAAGCGGGTTTCTGCTTGGTCCCTCCCCTCTTCCAGGTCCAAAGAACCCCTTCTTTATCTCATGGGAACACACAGTACCAAGTGCCCTGGTGAGGTAGGGCCCCACCATACCCCACTCTGCCCTGGCCATGCACAGTTAGAGGGTGGTCCAGCTCCCACAACCCCATTTCAGGGCTGGGTTCAAAGCTGAGATGAGGGAAAGGAAGGGAGAAGGGTGCTGTGTGGGAAACCTCCACCATCACCAGCCTTGTCCCAGCAAAATCCTTCAGGCTCTCACCAGGAAGGATTCATTTGCTGGTTAGTTTGCACTGTTGTTTGCGGCTTCTTTCCTACCTGAGGATCACCTTATCAGCGTGAGCCAACGAAGGGAGCAAACCCCAAGGTCCAGCTAGATGCAGGCTGTGGGGCAAATCACAGCCAGGCAGCAAAACTGCCTCTCAGCACCCACTAAGCAGTGAGGATGGGCTTGAATGGTCTGTCCTGATTTCTCCTTCCTCTGCTTTTTGTTTTCTTTTCTTTTTTTTTTTCCTGAGGGTTTTAGGTTTTTTTTTTGCCCCATCCCATGAAGAATTCTCCCTTGGCTGCTGCAGGCTGAATACTGGTGGACAGACCTGGATCTGGGTCTCCAAATCTCTCCCCCCTGCTCTCTGCAAAGTGCCACGGCATCATCAGTCATTGCAGGAAATGAAGAGGGCTTCATCCCGCTGGACCTTCTCTAGCTGTTAATTTAAAAAAATAATAATAATAAAAAAAGGAGGTGATGGAGGAAGAAATACCTCTTGACCAGAGTCTCCCTCTACTTTTATAAAAGGCTCAATAGTAGATCCCAGCTGCTATTTTATAACCACACTCTGAGATTAGGAGGTTTTTTGCTTCTCTTCCCTCCCCGCTCCTTCCTTTAGGGTCTTCCTTGCTGCGTGATTTAAACCCTCCTGACATTCCACCTATTGTGAGTCCCATCCTCGGCTGAACAAACTACCGCCTGCCTTTTGCTCTCTGTCTGCTTCAAGGAAAGAACACCCTGTGCGATGTTCTCGGGCTTGGAG
This sequence comes from Psophia crepitans, assembly GCA_013399095.1. Classification (NCBI taxonomy): domain Eukaryota; kingdom Metazoa; phylum Chordata; class Aves; order Gruiformes; family Psophiidae; genus Psophia; species Psophia crepitans. The sequence continues at coordinate 297,251 of VWZZ01007934.1, read as the reverse complement.
TCAGGGGGAGGATTTTGCCTCGATGTCTTCAGATGCAAAACCACAGCTTGTACCCACCTCAAATTAAAAATTACGGCTGTGTCACAAACATCCTCCTGGAGCCGTGCTGTCAGTTTTCATCTACAGAAAGGGTCCAACCCCCACCCCAAAAAAAAAAAACCTCCACACTAGGAGTGAAACGCTTACTGAGCGCTAATGCTCTGTAGCAACGGCGGAGGCATCCCCTGCACAAGTGAAGCGGACCAGAAAAGATGCTCCCGAGCATCACGTTTGACACAGCCACAGCTGTGCCGTGTGCCTCAGCAGCGCTGACATTCAAGCATTAGGCTGGGGTGATTTCATATGCAGTGCTTTAAGTAGACATATACTTCCCTCCTGAGTGTTTAAAAGTGCTACAACACGCAATGCAAACGCCATTTCACACGCAGAGACCTAAGTGGCTCCGTACGTGCAAACGGCTCTTACGCCAGAAGAGGAGGGGTAGGAGAGGAAAAAAAACCACCATATTACAGTTCAGCCCCATTGTTTACAAGCTCAGTAGTAAGCCGCCTTTTTCATAAGATTATCCTTGAGTGGCACAATGGTGCGGCAACTGCTGAAGGGAGCTACGTGCACATCTCCAAAGAGGGCTGCGGCAGCCGGCGCTCGTGGCAGGGGATGGGCTCTGGTGGCCCCATCAGTGTCAGCCCTACCTGTCCCAACGGTAGCCAGCCTTCAGCAACAGGCTGCCCGCTGTTCAGTGGTACCTACCGCTAGCTCACCACAGCACAGGAGAATAGAGAAAATTTGGGAGAGAAAGATTCATTTCTCCATCGGCCACCGTGGTCCAGAACGAGCGCAAGCAGGAGCGTCCGTGCAGACGGTCTCAGCTGGCTCCGTGCAGAGAGCACCGCTCCCCAGCACTCTTCAGAGATCTCATTTCAGACCTGTCATGGGAAATTTTATCCTGCGCCTGGACTTCTTTAGAGGCAAAAATGAATAAGTAAACATGCCCCACATCCCATTGTCCTTCACCGCTGTGCGTCCTGTGGATTACAAGCCGTAACGGGCATGAAAAACTACATTTAAATACAATATGTATTTATGAGCACACATGCAAGTGCAAGTGTGTGCACACAGCATGGATCCAAAGGTGAGACAGGGATTCAGACCTCTCTCCATGCTGTAAGGTAAGAGGGCTGTACACACGCACAATATCCAGACCTAAATTATCCTAAGTTCTACCCAGATTTTAGGAAAATATAGCAGAAAAAGAATATGTTACTGCACTGATATCCAAAGAAATATTTTCAAAATTTGCCTAAATAGATTTAAAGTAATACATGGGGGAGTCTGTTAATAGACAGCCAGTGATAGCCTTATCAAAGCCAGCCTCCTCCACCCCCTTCCTATTCAAGTTTAATCTCGTGTTTTTAAGGAAAGACCAGAACTCATCTATTGCTCACTCAGACACCTCAGGCTGACAGGCTCAGTCTCGCAGCCCAAGATGCACAGGATCAGCCCCCTGAGTACCCTCGACATCCCATGGTGTCACTCTCCGTGGACCTGACATTGCAGGACCAGCACGACCGCCTCCGGGCACCTGTTTCAAAAGCTGCAAATCCCCAGATCCTGCTCCCACCTCCTCCTCTTGCCCCCAGACCAGTCACTCCAAACACAGAGCTGGGGGTTGCAGGAAGCAGTTAATATTAGCAATGTGCTCAGCAGAGGCAGAGCACTAGATGAGCACCAGGTACTAGGAATATTACCTTTTATAATCACTGCTTTATTAACATACAACAATCTTATTAAATCTAATCTAAGTGCTTATTTGGCAGGTTCAATAGAAAAGGCTTAATTGAGCTCATTTTAAATATAGCAACAACTGCTTACTCTGCTTTCTAAGAAGGTGCGAGCTTTCCTGGCGACACCTGCTTGCAGCTGACAGCTTGTTAGTGAAGAAGGATGTTTTTAAGGGTGGATTTTTGCTGGTTTGGGGTTTTCCCAGGGCTCGCTTTATTCGGGGATACAGAAAGAGTCAGCAACATCAGTCACCCAAGGACGGCTTCCTCCACTGCCCAGGTGGGTCCATCCACCCGTCTGAGATGATGCCTCGTTACTGAGAGGCCAAAATGGGACAGGAAGTGCCATGTGCGTAATGAGCAGCCCAGTTCTATGCTTAATTAAAGCTTCCTAATCTGCTGGCAGTGAATCTGCCAGGAGGTTTGACAGCCTTGGCTGGACCTCTTTCATCAGCCACAGCTGCAGCAGTAAATAAGCGGCTCTGTTGAGCCCCCAGGAGTTGCCCAGGGTCCCAGTGGGGATGAATGCCTCGCTTGTCTCCTCCAAAGGCACCATGGCTTCACCTGGCGTACGAGGGGCTTCTTCCGACCAGCCGGCGCCTTGGAGAAAGGGCCTATTTTAACAGGCCTGGGACTGACCTAAATATCCAGATCTGAGCCATCCTTGAAGGATAGGACTGGAGAGGAAGGGAAGGATTTAAATATCTGGACCCAAAGCCAAATTCTGACAGCTGGAGCCCTCCCTGCCCGGATTCACCACGCAGGAGGTTCAGCTGTAACAAGAAGACAGAGACTTCCAGATCCTGCCCATCACTTTGGGTACCGGAAAGACTCCATTCCCCTGGGACCACCTGGTCCATAAGGGCTGGAGCAGCAATGTGGCCTTTGTCCTGTGGCCACCGCACGGGGTGGGGGGGTCACCGTACCGAAAAAGCACATGCTCACGGAGGACTGAGGGCTTTCTGCTCACCTTGATGCGTGTGCCGTGCAGGCTAGCGGCTCCCTCGCAGCTGCTGATCCTCTCTCCGCAGGTCCACCTCTGATTCAGCAGCTCACCCCGAAACTCATTTTCTGAGGAGGGGAAGAGGAACACGGGGTCAGGACAGAGAGTCAGCCTGGCACCCCATCAGCAGCATCAACCAGAGGTGAAAATGCAACATTTATTCCCTACCTGCTTTAATGGCCACACAAATCCTGCCTGAGGGTCTCTATGCCCAAGCAGGACCCCATGGTGCTGCTCCACGGCCAAGAGCCTCAGGCTCGAAGAATTTCCAGCTGAGGTAAATGAAGGCTCGGAGACCTCATGGGCTCCCATGCATCAGCCGAGCTGCAAGAGCAGCCTGTGTGCAGCCTGAGCCTATCCCAAACACGTGCAACACAGCTCAGTTTGGTCCTCGGTTGGAAAGCACAGCATTAACAGTGTTACTGTTAATAACAGTAATTAACAGTACTGGTGGGCTGAACAAAGCAGCCACCAGCACCGGCCTGGGAGCCTCGCGGTGCCCGTGGCAGCTGGCAAAGGGCTTCTCTGCCCTTCGCACTTGCTCTACCCTTACACCCTCTTCTCTTTCCAAAGATGAAGTTAATTTTTAATCTTTCACAAAAATTCACACATTTAAAGCGTGGACATCACTGAGAGCAGAGTGGGGTCCCCACACAGGTTTCCGTGACGAGCCTCGGGGACGCCAGTGTTTTGGGCGTAGGCCCTTACAGCGATACACAGGGAAGGTTCAGAACAAGGGTCTCAGAGTTAAAGCTCCCAGACACAGAACTGCTTTGGGAGCGAGGGAGGGCAGGCGGAGAGGAGCCTCTATCCAAGAGGAAAGATTACGGGAAATACGTGCCTTACAAGCAGATTCCTGGCGCTTTCCCTTCATCTCATACAACTCCAAACACCTTCAAGGGGCCAGCACTGGCCCTGCCGCACACGGATGGATCTGCGGCAGCTGGACCAGTGCAGAGGAGCTGCCACGGCACAGAAGCTCATGGTACGGCTTCCCCTCCCACACAGTTACTGCTCACGATATGAGATCAAGCGTGTCTGCCCCCACATTCTGGCCTCCGGGCCCCCAGCGTCACAGCTCACCTTGGCAAACCGTTGCCACTTCGGGCACCGCTGCCGCGAGCCTTTCCCTCACATCTTTAATTGTGGCTCCCTCTGGCACTGAGTACTGAATAATTTACTGCCTGTTCTCCAAGTCTTGCTTCATTCATCTTCTACTACCGTGTAAAAGAAAAAGGAGAGCATCCCCCAGAAGGGGGCACGTAAGGAGCTACACACGCAGCAACACGCTCATTCATCTCGGGCTGCTAATAGCCTGGGGAAGAGCCCAGGGCAGAGGCTTCACTTCCTCTGCTGGAACAGGCTCCCATGCTTCCTTCACTTGATGTTTCTATTACTGGGGTGATCTCAGAGACAGGGACAGCAGGGAGAAGGCTCACACACGCTAAAGGAAACCTGTGGAAGGTGGGTGTTTCCAGCAACGGATAATTGCTGAGTGTGTAGGACACCAGCTGAGTAACTTCAGATCTGTTCTGCCACAAAGCAGCTTTTAGGAGAACATGCAGCAAATAACTAGGGAATTTATTCTTCCCCCACCTGTGTCTGTTCTCTATCTATAAGACATTAAGGAACAACCAGTATATCCCACAGTGCTCTTGCAAGAATGAGTTCATTGAAAGACTAGGATAATTCGATCCTATGGTGATGTACAATCCAAGTTAGTGCCTAAGACAGATGATCGTGAAAGTCACCTTCATGTATTTGTTCTAAACCAGAGCTGTTCTGAAGCCAGGACAGCAGCTGGGGGGACTTTTCTAGGTTTCATCTGCATTGGAGACTCTAATTCAAACCCTGTCTGAAGCACAGTGTTCCAGCCTGGACCCACAGGGAAGGCACAGGGCTCAGAAATAAAAAATCCAAGAGTTGCTGAAACATTATTCTCCTTTGGAGAAGCGCTAAGGAAGAGGAGCGGGAGGCGCAGATGGCCAGGCAGATGATAAAAACCAAGCAAAATGTGGGGAAGAAGATAGAAAGGGACAGAGGAAAGGAGAACAGAGGGGAAAAAAAAAACGAATAAGAAATAAAGATGTTTCTATGACACATTCCTAAGGCAGTACGGCCTGCCTACTTATCTGAAGCATTTCACTAATTCTCCTTCTCCCAAGCACTGTGTTTTTAAACAGGACCACCCTTCTCTGGGAGGCAGCAGGGGCTGGAGCAGAGAGAGGGTTAACGTGCAGAAGCAGCAGATCCTGGCTGCAAAATAACCCTAGCGATAGCTTAGTTTTTTTAAAAGGTTGAGAGGTCATGAGACTCAATCCCGATGATACAAAAAAGAGCAAAGCACACACATCTATCCTCTTTGGGCCTGTTTTGCTCCCATGTACCGAAGTTGTAGGGTAAGGGTGAGCTCCAGAAGCTGCCGTCGTAAATCTGGCCCAAGATGCCAGCCTGTCCTTGCCGTGATCCCTGTCCCAACCTCCCCGTGCCTTCATCCCTGTGAGCAAGAGGAAGGTAAGGGGTTGTGTGTTGGGACATGGAGCCCCGGCTCGTTGTGCCCGTTGACCACACCAGCTCAGTGCTCTCCTGCCCGCTCCCATCCCCCTGCCCAGCCTAGTTCAGATGGCCAAGGCAGCTCTGTCAACACACGAATCAGATTTCCTCTACTCTGTGCTGCTTAAATGCATCTGGTCTCCGGAGAGGATCAACTTGCACTGCTGGCTGTGCCCCTTCCACCTCACCTCCAGACCCTGGGTTCAGCAGAAATGCAGCTCACTAGTTATGTGAAGGACACTTTTTTCACCCCTACTTGGACCACCCAAGAGGAGATGCAAGATATTGCTGTCAATGCAAGGTTTTGACCATGAGAGGCAGATCCTGGAGGGAACAGCACATTCTGAGGTTCCCTCATGACACCAAGCTGGGACAACGAAAGCTCATGGCTGAGAGCACTTCCATCCACTCCCCCCTGAAAAATAACCTAGAAGCTCAGCTAGCCTGATAGATCACTGCCAGACATTCACATCCCTAAGAAATCACCAGCTTTTCCCTACTCCCTCCATCTTCAGTACCCACCACCCAGTCAGGCCTGGATCAAGCACTGGGGTCCCTCATTAGACAGGATGCTTTTCCCCCATCAACATTTATGACAGTCCACCACCAAAACATCAGTGTGTCCTCTTACAAAATAGGTTCTTTCCCAAACCTTGAATCCATTTGTCCCCTTCTCTCCTTCAGAAATAACCGCTGAGAAAGGTCAACGGTGAACCAAAGCATTGCAAGTTGTGCAAAATCCTGGCATGAAAGAGCAGTTTCTGTGAAACCTTTGGGTCACCCTCATCAACTCCAAGCAAGACGATCTGGAAACTTGCAAGGGAGACCATGTATGACTCAGTGTTAATGAGACTTGAGTGTGTTTTACTTTCCATTTCCAAAGAAAGAAGAAAGCATTGATTTGCCATTAAAAAAAACCAACACACCACCAACAACAAAAAAACCCTCTAAAGAATGGCAAAAAGTCCCCTCAAAAATAAACCCAACAAACCTCATAGGAAGCTTTGGAATGCAGAAGGTGAATAGAAAACAAGGCAAGACACTGCAGGAGGTGGCCGCCTGGGTGGCAGCCAGCTCCCACATGCGTCCTTCCATTTGCAGGTTGCCTGCTGGCTGCGAGAGCAGCACCACCCCATCTATGCAGAGGTTACATCTGATGTAGCAAAGTGATGGGGTGAGAGATGGGGTCATTCGGGAAAAGATGGGGGGGTGGAGGCTTCGTTTCCTCATAAGATGCATCACGGCATATTTAAACTGCAAATGAGAAGACAAACATATCAATCTTGATTTGCTCCCCCAAGTGAGAGAAAAAAAAAAGGAAGGGAGCAAGATTTTTCTTCATCTTTGTTCAGGCACATTTTTCATGGGAAAGGCGAACCCTGTGTTAACAAGGCAGCAGCATGCTGAGAACAGGCTGAGTCCTTCAGTGTCCCACCCTACAAGGTGGGCTTGCTTCTCAGAGCGAATACCACAGTAGTGCCAGGGACCGGAGGGGGCCCTTTGGACACCAACTTTCATATCAACTAAAAAATAAAACTCAAATCCAAATTCTACATCTTCACTAAGCTGCAAGTGTCACCCATGGACCCCTCCACCCGCTCTGTACTGCTTGCCAGCTAACACCCATGCGTTCTGCAGCACGTCGCCCGCACACGCCGCTCTCCACAGCCACCAGCCACTGCCTGGAGAACACGGAGCGGAATGCGCCTTCCTGCACGGCCCCAAACCCGCCGTGTAGTGAGGGCTTTTCTTCCAGCAGGCAACATGAGTCTCATCACTGATTTAAGGTTTCAGCCAGGGATCCCAGCTGCAGCGCTGCACCCCCTTGCACAGCCCCCAGGACTCGGCACAGCCCAACCCAGCCCGAAGCATGACCAACTGCCCCGCGCTCCTGCCCGACCCTCCCCTGCGCCGATTCCCCGTGCGGGAGCCTGCCAGCTCAGCCTTCACATGCGCAGGAGCGCGGCAGTGAGCCATCAGGGTGCTTTTTTCAAGGGAGATGAATTAAAACCTCCGTAGCGATCAAAATACACTGGATACAGAAATATCGCCTATTCAACACAATTATCACTGTTTACTGCAGCACGGCTATGTTCAGTGCTTCGAATTTAGCTTCCCAAACATGCATTTAATTTAAGACCTAATACGGGATGTTAATTGTATATTGCACAGTAAACGACTGATCATTAAAACATATTAATTGAGGTTTAACAGCTGTGTAATAGATATTACATCTCATACTTATCAGCAGATATGATTTAATAATGAGTTAGGGCAGGATGTATGGATGGGAGATGCAGCAGGGACAACTGGATTGTGGGCTGTTCTTTGCTGTTCATTTGCTGACCCAAAGGTACTTTTCCTTAGCACGTTTGGAAAGAAGTTTGGCAATCACCATGCAGATGTTGAGCTTTGATGCTCTCATCTGGGTAGCTTACTAGGACAAGCCCCAAAGAGTTTATAATCCTTATAAAATGAAAAATGTGGGAGCCATGAGCAGTTGCCTCCTATAAAGGTGGGGCCAAGCTGCAGGGACCTGGCCCCATGACTATGTTTGTACCGACAGAAAAGCAGGAAACTGGTGAATGGGGAGCAACTACTGGGAGATGGTCGTCATCCCCCAGCACCCGGGGGATCCCTTCCCCTGTGTGCAAGAGTCACGGCTACCCTGTACTTTCTGATTGTAACCTTTACTTAAAGCAAACTGACAAACATCCTTGCCCTTGATGAGGCATACAGATACGGCTGGTCTCCAAGGCAGTTCACCTGAATGCGGCTCCCATCTCCTGCCTCCATCATTGCATTGGCCCAGCACGTCCCACTCCTGCAACTCACTGCTCCTTGTCCCCACGTCACTCCCGGCCATATCCCCTCTTGTCAAAGCAGAGCCAGGACGGTGGCTTGCTGCACTGCGCAGGTGTTCAGACACCCAACAACTCATCGTGCCCGTGAGATGAATTTTTGATCCCACAGCCCTGACAAATACCCAACGCTGTCTCAACCCACTGCACTACCAAAACACACGCTGCAAAATAAAATCTGTGATACACACTCCGATCTTTTATTTTCCCCTTACCAAAAGGAAGGGAAGAGGTTTTATTTCAGTTAAATCAAGCCTTTTTAGGACTTTCGCTGCCAGACACCTGCAGCGTGGCATGCATTGCTAGGCCGCTAAGTGACAGCTCAGCGGTGTTTGCTGCCAACAGCCAAGTACAGGCCTGCTCAGCTCCGTGGGTCCTGGGGGCACAGAAGAGAGGAGGGGAGCACCAGGGCTTCCATCTGGCTACGCAAAGGTGAAGAGGACACATCACTAGTGTGATGCCGCTATTTCTCCATCTCTGTCTGCAGGAACCTGCCACTCTCCTTCCAGCGATTCCTGCTGTAGTGCCCAGCCAGCAGCCCACAGGGCATCCCCCACCTCAGGTCCCCCTTCCAGCACTGCACAGAGCACAAGTGACTCATGTCCTACTTCCCAGCCCCATCCTGCCTCAGCTCTCGGCTCATCCTCCTTTTGATGTCATCAACAGCTACCTCTGCCCAGGCAGCTGTGTCAGCCCCTGTGGCCACCTCAGCCGTACCAACTCATGCTCTTTCCTCTGACAGCTTTGGATGTCTTTGAATTAACCCCCAACACGAGTCTTTGATGGCAAAAGGGAATTATCACTTTCCCACGGCCCTGGGACAGGACAAGGAGCAACCAGCTCAGCTGCATGATTCATATTTCCCAAACACGAGGACATGTAGCAATAGGAAGGCAGGTAGCAGCAAAACCCACTCCTTGGAGGGCAAGCAAAGCCCTCAGCAGCGAGTTAAAGATCTGCCAGGAGCAAGGTATGGACATCCCCTTGCTGTGGGACATCCCCAGGCCCCTGCAACAACTGTACTGCCATCCTTCACCTGGGGCCCTCTCTCCATCCCTGCCCAGCAGGTCTGCACCGAGGCATGAAGTGCTCTAGGGAAGGACCAGTGTTCTGCCCTGTTTCTCTGTGTCACCCAGCACTACAGGAGCTGAAGCCCTCCGCGCACCTACAATGCAAAGCAGCAAATGAGTCTGCAGTTTCTCCTCATTACGAGCAATATTTGTGCTCCACTACTGGTTCACGGCCAGTTAATAACTTTTTATTAGAGTCTTTTTTTCTTTTTCTACAAAGTGGCAGAGGCACGCTACTCCGCTGCAGAAGATATAAAAGAAGGTGCTTTTCACGTTTCATCCTTGTAGCACTTGGGTAATCTCGAAGACAGGACTAAATGCTGCGTGCTCACAGTAACATTGCTGTCTGCGCATTGTTCTTAAGTATATCGATGAAAGATATTAAAGAGTGAACGTTGTTCAACATCCCATCTTTCGCCAGCTCCTCGGGGGAGCTGTCAAAATCCAAAGCTGCTCCAAGTGTGGTGAGCAAGGCCACCAACAAGAGGGAAAACAAAGCAATGGAGTTCTCCACTGGAGAATCTCTTTGGGGTTTACAAGGCCCAGGGCAACAGCGGGGCCTGGAAAAGCTCTCAGCTGATGCTGACCCCCTCCAAGATGAGGGCAAGACCTGAGCCAAGGGCAGCTCTGCCTCCTGCCTTCGCTCTGCCAGCCACTAAGCGTGGCCCAAAGTGTGCCTTTTCCTACTACAATAGCATACATTCCTACTCCAAACATACCTGAGCCTGAACAATAATAATTAAAAAAAAAGTCAAGCAAGCCCTGCCCTATCACAAGTGCCAGCATCCCCTCCTCCGCCAAGCTCATCCACAGCATGGACCGCTCCTGCCACCGGCTTCATCTCCAGCATCCGTCCTTTTGTGCACACAGAGGGAGCCCTGCTCAGCAATGCTCATCTGCTTGTGCCTGGCGCGTGTGCAAACAGGCGTGTAATGTGTCAGGCACGCGGGAGAGCGTCTCTGAGAAACAGGATGGTGCTTCTTTCTTCTTGCACATTTTCCTTGTTATTTTGTTCTAATTTGGCTTTCCTGGTACCTTCTCTATTCAATAAAAGCCAAATGCAAACTGCGTCCCTTAATCTCCGAAACAGCAGCACGCTGCTGAGAAAATAATATAGATGTAACTTCCAGCATCACACACTTTCTTTTCCATTTATATGCAAATGCCGACCTTTCACCCAAGCTGTCTCAAAGAAGTATTTCCTTAAAAATGCAAATAGCATGTTGCAGGCAGTTACTCTGGCTGAGTCTTTCTTATATTATTATTATTATTTCTTTTAACCTTACCAGTACTGCAGAACACAACTGCTAAACTGCACCCCGGTAATAATTACTTTTCATACCAAATCGAAAGCCTCCGTGGAGCTGATGTGTCGAAACATCAGCAGGAGAATTCAGCACAGATGAATTTCTAGAGATGGTTTTGGATAAGTGCGTCTTGGGCCAGGGGGAAGGAAGCGGCTCCAAGACATATCGTTGCCAAATGGAACAACCTGATGGCTCAGGGTGAGGTTACAAGAGCATCTTCTGTCTTGTAAAGCCTTTCCTATGGTGCTGCTGACACGGTCGGGGAAGACCTTTAGGGCTGCGTGTGCATGCGTGCACAGTGTGTCCACGCTGTACCAAGGGGCCCTGGGGCAGCATTAGGGCTCCTGGGGCTGAAGATGGATAGTGAGAAGGGCAGTTGAAGCAGCAGCCACAGTAAGATGATGGATGCAGAGGAACAAACAAGATTAGAGGATTTCAGTTCCAAGACCTCCCTAGTTCACTACTACATCTCCCAACCATTAAGAGAAGGATAAACCTCCAAGAATAACAGCGTGGTGCTGCTTCCATTGCCACTGCGGCAGTAGTCCCAGCACCAGCAGCTGCATGCCAGATTGCCTTTGGCTTGCATCTCCTCACCCACAGAGATCGGGACAGGGCTGTCCCCCCACACCAGGAGGAACCCACCCCAGCAGGCTGAGGGTTGAAAGGAGGCATCAGCGATTGCTACAACCAGAATTCCCTCTTTCCCACAGCGGCTCTATGCCCACACAAGGAGGTAGTTCCAGCATGGATGGATGCCAAACAGGGTAAGTTGGATGCATCAACCCAGCTTGACACCCTGTGTCCAAGCTGCTCCATCATCAGTTTAGAAATCAAGAGGAAGAACAAGCCTGAGTGTTGTGCTTGCAGAGAAGGATACAAGGCTGCGTGCTGGGGGGAAGCCAAATGTATAAAGCAAAGGTAATAAATGTGGTTCTTCCAGTACAGAAATAGCTAGTGAGAAGAGCCAGCTACAGACGGCCTTCCTGAGACAGAGCATCACGTCGTTCAGTCAGCACCCATTTCTGAGCAGCAAATATAGATTCCTCCAGTAAAGAAAGAGTAAAAGAAACTGGTTGTGTTAATTCTGGCTGGGATGGAGTTAGTTTTCTCCATAGCAGCTGGTATGGGGTTGCATTTGGGATTTGTGCTGAAAATAGCATTGATAACACAGGGATGGTTTTGTTACTGCTGAGCAGTGCTGACACAGGGCCAAGGCCTCTTCTGCTCCTCACCCCACCAGTGACTGGGCTGGGGGTGCACAAGGAGTTGGGAGGGGACGCAGTTGGGACAGCTGACCCCAGTGACCAAAGGGATATTCCATACCATGTGACATCACGCTCAGCACATAAAGCTGAGGAAAGAAGAAGGAAGGGCGGATGTTCAGAGTCATGGCATTTGTCTTCCCAAGTCACTGTTACACCTGATGGAGCCCTGCTGTCCTGGGGATGGCTGAGCACCTGCCTGCCATGGGAAGCCGTGAATGAATTCCTTGTTTTGCTTTGCTTGTGTGCACAGCTTTTGCTTTACTTACTAAACTGTTTTTATCTCAACCCACAAGTTTTCCCACTTTTACTTTTCCAATTCTCTTCCCCATCCCACCAGAACAGAGTGAGTCAGCAGCTGCGGCATGCTGTTACTGGTTGGAGTTAAACCATGACCCACGTGAGATATGAACTGATCTTTCCTCTGTCATTTGAGTCATCTATAGACTGAGCTGTCAATGACTTTAGTTTCTTCTGAATTCCAAACCCCCAACCCTCAGGGATGCCCTGGTGTTGAGTGTCACAGCTCAAGTGAATTTGAATCTGCTCTGGGACCTTACAGTTGGCCTCATGAGTTCTTGGGGAAAAGCTGCAAAAACTCCACATTGCTGCTGCCCCAAGCTGGGCACACCAAGGAGTTTAAGGGACACAAACCCTTTTGCTCCAAGCATAGGACTAGGATCCACCAACAGCGTTTGATCAAGCAGGTGGTTTTGCAGGCAGGGATTTCTACCACGTGTGACACCAGGTCAGGCAGAGGAGTGAGAAACTGCCTGGAAGAGCTGGGGAAGAGGCTGGCAGCGCCTCTGACGCAAAGTTGGATGACTAAGTGGGCTACTTCCCAGCTGCCAGCTTGTCTTTATGATATTAAGCCTTTCCTCTCTACTGCCATATAAGAAGTGAAAAGCTGACACGTAAGCATGTGTCATACGTAGTCAGATAGACAGAAGCAATAAGGCATAAAAGGAGGTGAGATCATCGTACAGCAACAACTCCCCTGGGGTAAGAGGCAGCACTGCACAGCGCCCGCTGGCTCTCAGCCCCACACCAGCATCCCCTCTCATGGCACACGCTCAGCACATTCAAACCGAAGCCAACTTCCACACCAAACCTCCTGGACCAAGGGCACACACAGAGCGCCATGCTGCCCACCATGAAATGAGGCAATTAAGCTGACCCTTCAAACAGCTTTGTTAAAAAGGAGCCTCCGCTGCAGTGTGTGGCTCTGCCAGCCATAATGTTGTGGCCCCCCAGGATCAGTGCTGCTGAATGGGGCGGCTGCTGTGTGCCACTTGCTTGAAAAGAAGGAGAATCATCAAATATGTTAAGTTTATAGCCCTGCTGGCACCACTTTTAGCGCTCCTGCAGACCCCGTGTAATTGAAATTAAAGAGAGGCGAGCGATACCTTTCTGTCTTTCCTACAGCAGCCTGCGCTTGCTTGTGAATAGAAAGCGGGGACAGTGAGGAGGAGCGGTGGGGCAGCAGCTGGGTGCCCATGGGCAATGCTCTCAGAGCAGCTTTCATGTCCCCTTCCAGCCGCTTGCATGGGCCGAGCCTGCTGTGCTGCGTCGCTTTGTCCCAGTGCCAAGCTCCAGCCTGGCCAGGGTTAGGGACACCCCAAGATCCCAGCAGCACACTCGCTCCCCAGAACCCCACAGCCAAGGCTTAAGTCATGTCCTGTAACTGGGAAGCTTCTCTCTCCTCCAAACCCTTCTTTTCCCAATCCTCCCCTTCGAACAGGGTGTCCTTTCCCTGCTCAGCGACACTCCTTGCTTGGCAGGTGAGTGGAGCAGGGAAGCCGCCAACCTGCCAGCGCTGCTCTGCCGGCACCACGGCAGCGACCTGCCTCCCCGGCAGCCAGGAAAGCTGCTCTGTGACAGGAGGGAGACAAAAGTTTCTAGGGGATGTGGGAGAGGAGCTGACAACTCCATGCACCTCTGAGACACTGCAGGCAAAGTTAACTGTTTAGACTGTCTTTTTTTTAAAAAAGCAACAACATGGCTCCCAGGCACCTTTTTTTTTTTTAAATAAAAAAACCAGAGCAGCTCTCTCCAGAAGGCTATTAATCCTCTCCTGTCACTTGTGTTCTTGGAGAGCGCGTTTCTCTGGGCAAAAGCAGCTAGCTGCTCACTGACTAATTACATCAAAATATTGAGAGCAACAAACAAACCTTTAACTCCACTTGCCAGAAGCTCACTAGATGCAAAGCTTCAAAATTATGAAGGAGAAACGTATGCATCAGCGGGAGAAGCTGGGACTCCAGACTTGCCCATGGTCACATCAGCTTTCAGAGGCACAAACTTTCTTGCCTCTCTGCAGACCTGCTTGAGTTGGGCTAACCTGTCCAAGACAAATTTACCCAGAATATCCCTCACCCAAGGCTTTTGCTTTCTTACAAATGAAGATTTTTTTGTCTTTACCAGGGAAGGGAATTAATTTATTTTCTCTCATTCCTATGTAGGTGCTTAGGTTGTGGGTACGGAGCAAGGACTGGACAAGTGCCCCCAGGAAGGCTCTTGCTTAGGCTTCAATCTCTATTACAAGATGGTTTCCAAAAGCACTTGGCCAAAATCAGGCAGTTTCTCTCAAAGCCCACTGGCACCTTCCCTTATCCCAGCAGCACACAGGAGCAGCCTCCCCATGGGATGCGCCTTCATAGTCCAGACCATTCTCTGCCGCAAAACTTTCACTGGACGTTGAGCCAACAGGGTTTGGACTTTGACTTCATTTCCACCCCATCACCCCCCTTTGCCTGTAGAGTCGGAATGGGAAAAGCCAGTGCTGAAAGAAGAAAGCCCAGTTCTGCATTTAGGTGCTAAACCTGATGTTCCTCCAAGGGGGGTTGGATGTCCAAGTGCCAAAACAGATGACTCAAATGCAAGCTTTGGCCCCAAACCCATGGCTGCCAGACAGACATCCCCTTCCACCCCCCCCAGAGCTGGCTCTACCCCTCTGTAGGGCACCAGGGGCAGGGAAAGATGATGGACTCTGGCTCCGAAACACAGGTTAACCAAAGGCAGCTGCTGGGGAGGTTTCGCTCCGCTATGTGGGTGTTTCTGTGCACAGGTAATTGGGTACTCATCACAAAACTTAACAAGGCACACTCGGGGAGCCCGGTGACAAGCACGAGGCAGAGTTAATTCAACATCAAATTGTTCGTTTTGAGGGATTGTTTAAAAAAAGAAATTCAAAAGTGCTCAGAGTGTCACCTACAGATTTTGCCAGCAATACCTTGGTTTTTAAATACCGTGTGCATGAAAGCTCCCCCAGAGCCATCTCTTTACCTTATAATAATATTCACCAGGGGATCCTCCTAATGTGAGGTTTGAATCCACTGCTGTTGAATACACTTGACTCCTTGGCTCACAGAGAGGGTTCAGGTAAGCACGCCCACGAACTGCTGCTCAGAGACAATTACGGTTCTCAGCATTCACCAAAAAGGTCGGACGACACCCACAAGCGGCGAGACGCTTCCCCAAACTGGGCACAGACCTGGCTTGCAGATGCCGTCCGAAGGAGAGCCATGCGCTTGCCAAGCTGTTCCAAGCAAAGGAACGAAGAAACCCGAGTCCCTGCTGCAGTTTATATTTAATTAGAGGAAAGGCAGCTTACGCAGCAGTTTCGGAAACATATTGTCTTACAGCATATTGGATATTTGTATCTTAACAGCTCAACATCGATTTCTTTTATGTAAAGGAAGAGGGGGGAAGAGAACTGCGTGCCCTAAGTTGTGTTAGCTCCAAAGAGACGCCTGTACCGCTTGGACTAATGTTTAGAGTAATCAAAGGCGTGAACTCATGTATTATGTATGGGAACGAGAGTTTTCAGTCTTCTGCAAAAAGGAATCTCCAGCGTTTGGTATTTTGTTAGCAGGCTGGCACCATATGGCTCTCCCCTGCTGATATTCTTTCACACCAGAACTTTATGTTCAGATGCTTTAGTTAATATTTTACCCAGCAAGCATAAACAAGATGCAAAGATTGCAGTCGACAGCAACCTTCTCTTAAACCATATACCCACGTTAACAGCGAAGGCTTCTTTCAGCAAGTAGTTTACCGAACACATGCCTGGCTGCTTTTTTTTCCCCTCCCCTCCTTAAGGGTCCAAGCTGGGCCACTTACTTTAACTGCCTTAGCATCAAACAGAACACAAGCGGCAAATGCGAGAAGAACGTTCTCACTCCCTTCCTACTCCGTTTTCCAGCTGGTCCGAGGCAGCACTGGATGCGCACAAGTGCCGCACACGTACAAGTTGTATTTGTGTACAATTTAAGGCTGCATCTCTGGTTATTTTTTGTTTCAGACTACACATTGTCTCAGGAAGGTAAAGCTGCCTCTTCTCCACTACCGAAGCAGGGATGGAGCACCAGGTAAAGCTCACAGCCCACAGGGAAGCCTCGCTCAAGCACTAACAGCCTAAACTGGCCCAGCAAAGAACAACAACATGGAGCATCCAACTTGACAGGCTTTACTAAGACTTGTGTTTCCCCTCTGCCCCCAGTTAGGTGCTGAATCACTTTGGAAAACTTCATCTGAGAGATCTGGCTCTAAATATTACATTTAGATTTCCTCCACCCCCTTCCCTCCAATGTTCTTATTATTCTTTAATATTCTTAAAACAAATAGGACCTAACAGATGTCTTTCAGCCTGCACTCCTATTAATGAGAATATTGTAAGAATGGAAATCAGGTCACAAATGTTTAATACTTTGTTTAAAAAGTCTTCAGCTTCTTTAAAGAGTTCCACTAATCCCAACATGACAGATGTACAAGGCAGTTTTGCTTGGGGCAGATTAAAATTCTCGCTCTGATTTGCTCTTTCATTTGGTCTGATTAAAATAACATTGCATTTTATTTTTTTTTTTAATGTGCTGACTTCAAAATAAAAAAGGAAAGAATAAAAAGTGACCAGTAAAGGCCAGCATGATCACAATAAAAGCAAATGTATTGTTGTTAAGATAAAAAAAGCAAGACAAAAGGAACTGAGGGACAGCCAGCCCATGCCCAGGTTAGCATTAAAGCTCTGTATTAAAGATAAAAGGGGGACCTTTCCAAACTATGTTTTTTCCATTTGAAAGTGTTTATTAATCTATTCTCTCTGAAGCAAAAAGTTCAATGAAAGACAAAGATCAAAAGTATTTTAATTCAGGTGAAATTTTTTTTAATCTTTTTTTTTTTTTCTAAATCCAGCCAAAATGAAAAGCAGAGTATTAGAGTGTGTTGCTTCATTATTCTGCTGTGAGAATGACACTCGCTGCGAACAGCCCGGCTGGTAGGACAAAGCGATCTTGGCCACCCTTTCCTCAACTAAACTCTGCCTGGAAATTCCCCCTCTCCTTTCACACCAGACCACCCTTCCCTGGACAAGCTTTCACATCTAACTTCATTTCCTCACTGCTAGGAAACACACCGGCATCTGAGTCACACCCGGGCGCATGCATGGCGATTGATACACCAGGACGCTCTGACGGGATCAGCAGAGGAGCAGGGGGGCAGGATGGAGCCCCGGCCGTGCTCACAGCCCGTCTCCTCTTCCCATGCTCATCTGTAAACAAGCCGGAGCCATGCATGCCTTCGCCCTCTTGGGTCTGCCCGGAAGCAGCCACAGCCGCGGCTCCCAGTGCCCTTCCAGGGCACTGCTGGGCCAGTTTCATACAGGCACGGGACAGAGGCGTTGCTTTACAAAGCAGACAGCCATGTTTCAAAACACAGTTCCCCAAAGGGCAAACTCCTGCTGAAAACGACCACGATTTCACACCAAGATCCCAGGCTCTTGGTCTGGACCTTTCTGGCCCAGAATCATTCTCTTCCTCCCCATCCCCACCTGCAAAACCACAACAAGACCTCACAGAAGTATTTTGTTGAGCTTATGCATCACTACTAGAAAAACACTAGTTTTGTTTTCTGTATTTAGCCATTTTTCCTTAAAGCTCCAGCTTGTGCCTTCTATAAAAGATTCCACAAAAGATCCACAAAATGTCTCAAGTTTTTAAGGATCTGCTCCTTTTGGGTGATATTTAAAGAACATAAACACTAAAAATAAGTGCTCAACACAAGTACATGCCTTTGAGGTGTCCTCACCCTGGTGCCCACCTCCAGCTACTCCTCCAGCAGAAACAACCTCCCCCTTCCCCAAGATGCTGCGGCAAAGCAGCTCCGGGAAGCTGAGGGATGCCTCCTGCGCTGCTGCTCTCACCTGGGGGGCAGCCCCATGAACCTGCACGGGGAGCAGACACTTGGAAACTGCTCTTCACCTTTTGTGTCTCGGTCCTGTCCCAAAGGGCCAAACCACAAGCTGCTTTTGCTCCCAGCAAAGCAGCTCCGAAGCTCTGCAAGGGCAAACGCGGCACTTTCAAACATTCCCTTCCACAGATTAACCTGCTAAGAGGGGAAACTTGCTTCCTCCAGGTATACACAAACAAATCCCTTTTCTCCTATGCAAAAACATTTGGGGGAACTGGAGGGTGACAGATTTCCTCCCGTCCCTGAAGGAAGCAGAAGGGATGCCCCAGCCCCGCTCTTTGGCATTACTCATGACCTGGCTCCCAGATCCCAGGGCAGATATCTCATGTAAATTCATTTCACTCTAGGACGAAGGTAATTTGGGGCATTCCTCCTACCTCAGAAACTTTTCCCAGCATGTGCTCATCATTCGACTTCTCTATTCACACCATAATCTCCTCTCTAAGGACTAGGTGGTGGGTCCAGTTTCTACTTTGCAAAGCTAAACAGCCTCAGAAGCTATACAGGATATTTTAAGATGAGAGGTTTCACACAAGCCAGCCTTAAGGGTGTCTCAGAGACACCAGGGGACTCTGTATCACACACCCAGGGAGACCAGTGCTGGTATGTAGGTGGTGGAGTTAATCTTTGCAGAAATCAGCAAAACTCAGGAGCAAGGCAGAAAAGGTAGAAAGAGTGAGGTTTCCTGACAGCAACTTCTGCTGTGTCAAAACTCTAGAAATACCTGGGAAGTGAGAAGATGGGCAGGAGTTAATCCCAGTCTGCTAGTGCCTTTCATACAGCCACTATTGAGCTATCTCCCTAAAAGACAAATAAACCTGACCTGGGTCACCTTAGCTCCCTCCCGGGTGTCAGCATCCTTGTCTGCACAGCCAGGGAGTAAACAGCATTTGCACAACAAGTAACTCAAAGAAAGGATTTCTTAGGGGAAGAAGAGTAGCACATGGTGGTGTATTGCTGTATTCCCAGCTCTGTAACTTTACAGTGTGGATCACCTCCACCTTCAGTTCCCGAGTACAAGAAAGGGGAACAGCTACAAAGTGATGACAGGAGATGTCCTTAGTCATTAAGGAAAGAGTTTTAGCAACCAAGCTGGACAGTTCACCACTGTAAAACTACGTCCTTCCGATTTACAGACACACAAAGCAGAGGGGAGACTGGGTCTTCCCACCCACTTTGCCATTAAACTCTCAGGTCTGACTTCCCAGGGGTGACGCGATGCTTCCCCCGTCTCCCTCCCCTTGCCACGGCTGATTTCATGTCTTCTGGGAAGCCCAGCCCACTCGTGGCGATTTCCCCCACACACTCCAGCCTTTACTGTAAGCCTGAGGCTTCCCCTCATCACTCCACTCTCAGGGGGCAAAGAGTCCCCCCCCAAACCTTCTACTGGGGCAGATGCCAGCACCCCTTGCAAAATAAGCACCCCCAGGTTGCAAAAGGAGAGCTCTATACCTCACGGGACAGGGTGCTAGGGAGCATTTTGCACTGCACCGACTGATTTTGGGGGTTCAGGAGTATTAACTCACCTGCCCTCCTCAAGCTTTGAGGTAGAACTGTGGTGGGATTTAGGGAAAGGAGGAGAGTTTATATTCCTAAGCACCAAAAGCTATATAAACCAGCCTGTTTAGGGTGTATGACTGACTTACAGCGCACTGCTCCCCCAGATCCCAAGATGAGCAGCATGCTCCATCAAGTAGCTAACTTTGGAGACAGCACCCCAAAGCCAAGGCTTCCGGGGCGGGG